>JARUPZ010000242.1:0-43305 GCA_031213475.1 Nereocystis luetkeana
GTATGGTATGGTATGGGATAGTATGGTATGGGTATGGTATGGTATTGTGTGGTGTGGTATGGTATGGCATGGTATTGTGTGGTGTATGGTATAGTATGCATTGTGTGTGATACCCGATACGCTGTGTAGTGTGGTGGGTTGTGGTATGGTAAATTATTCGATATGGGATGGGATGGTGCGGTGCGTCATGACATGGTGCGGCAATGCATTGCATTGCAGGACACTGTATTGTGGACTGCAATATGGCGTGGGATGCGAGTAAAATACAACCGGGTCTGTGGAGGCGTAGACCGTTTCCTGTATGGTATGCGATGGGTGCTTACACAGCAGTGGCGGCGTTTTGTGGGCCAGTACGGTGAGTTACGGTATGGCGTGGGGCGGTACTCAACATGGCACGTTACACGTTACAGCAATTATCGCTGTACTCGTACGTCGATGGGTGTCTCCATCTCGTGCTCCCTAAATAAGCAGTGCGCTAGATATTATACTAGAAGGCTGTATCCCCCTCCTCGCGTGCAGTACCCCACCCTTTATCGGCGTCGAGGGGCCTCTGCTCCACGCACCCGAGCCCCGCTAAACGCTCAAAAATTTCCATCATCTTGTGATTCATTATCCCCCCTCCGATAACGTACCGTACACACTACTAATAAGCACATGCTCCAGTCC
Source organism: Nereocystis luetkeana (assembly GCA_031213475.1). NCBI lineage: Eukaryota > Phaeophyceae > Laminariales > Laminariaceae > Nereocystis > Nereocystis luetkeana. The sequence continues at coordinate 667 of JARUPZ010000242.1, forward strand.
TGCTTGAATCGAACACCCTCAAAATATCCGCTGCTCTGATAACATTTGCCGTTTCGCGTTTCCACTCGCGCGGCAGAAGCGCTACAAGCTCCGGTCGCTGGACGCGGCGGGCGGTGGAGGCAGCGGGGTTTCCAAGGAGGGTCCTCCTGGACCGGCCAAGCGGGGGCCGGGGGGGGGGAAGGCGGTACACGGAGGGGGGGGAGGCGAGCGAGAGGTGGGTTGAGCATGGCACCGGTACGAAGTGGCATGGGTTTGAGGGAACAGAAGGGTGATGGGGTGGTTTGTTATGCTTTTTGTTCTGTCATACCAGTACGTATGTACAGCGGTTTCGATTTAAATGGGGGGGAAGAGCGGGGGGGGGGGGGGGGGGGGGGTCGCTTGTTTTGTTTTCGGTTATCGTTGCTGTTGTTGTTTTCTTCAGATCATTGAAAAAACATTTTTTTTTTTGTTTTGTTTCTTTTAACCCGACGACATCCAGCATCCAGCATCCAGCGTCCGGGCAGTAGTGCGCCTCACGCGAGTTCAAACACCAAGTCCTATTATCGCGGGGGGACCATAGTGGAGACCAGGTAGGACTAAATATTGTTAGTAAAAATAGGTAAATGTATACCAGGTATGTCTTTGTGTGTGTACCGTAGGTCCTGTTTACCATGGCCCCCGGTAATAGAGAGATGTACTGCTGTTCCGAGTCACGCCGTATATACACGTATAGACGGGGAGGGAAGAAACATGCGATGTATGGGCATGCTCTTGGTCGTATTGCATTTCTTGGGTAAATCAGGGTACGGGGTGGCTGCGGATTGGCCCGGCGGGTTTCGTACTCTGCGCGATTTTTGATGGCTTTCGGGAAAGGGGGAGAGGGGGTACAGTGGTGTGTTGAGAGCGGAAATATGGGACGAGCTACGAGATCGTGTACTGCTCCGTTCGGAAATGTGCAGGACGTTTTTACCCGTGGAGCCGACTTTCTTTTTTTCGGACGGAGCGATACCGGTATGTTGCTACTGCGGTGGCTTTGCGGAAGGGAAGGTACAAGCAGTGCGATAGCGACGGGTCGTGGGTGTCGTGGACTACACGTGCTGGTGTCTTGTTTCGTGTTACTGCCTTTGCCGCTGTAGCACCTCCCGGCGTATTTATCTCCAGATCCCCCCCCCCCCCCCCCCCTCTTCCCCCTCTCTCCCTCCTTGGTCAAAAACTGTCCGCCCCCTACCTTATCCAATGGTGCCGATCTCTCTACAGTGCCGATATATATGCGCCAACCAACAGGCACCATAGCGGAAACCGGTCACTAATTCGCGCACTGCCACACTGGTTATCCGTGCCAAGGGTTTCCACCGGCATTATTATAGCGGGAAACCGGTACTAGTATAGACTACTCAACAGGTACTAGAGAGGGGCCATCACTGTATATCGTCCCCCCCCCCCCCCCCCCCCCCTCTATTCTGTTCCGACCTACCGCCCCCCCCGCCCCCGCCTCTCTCCGAGCATGGGCAGCGTTCGGTGAATTCGTGGAAGCTCGTGCCGATCTGGGGAAACCGAAACCGTGGGCTTAGTTAGCCGACCTGACCGTTCATTGCTCGATCTTGGAAACCAAAATGTCTGCTGACGGGTGACACTTCTCCTGCTGATTAGGTTTTTGATGACCAGACTGTATTCGGTGTTCGGTTGGTCGGTTGATCGGTTGATTGGTTGATCGGTTGATGAGTGTGTTTTCCATGGCCGGCACGCCTTTTCCGCTCACTTGCGTTCCGGTTGTGTGTTTGTTTTCATGGCAGGTGGCCGCTTCCCGCGCGACATATAGTACAGCAATACGTGGCCGGTATCTGCTCTGCCGGCAATATATCGGTTTCCCGTTCGTTCGTGTGTAGACATGTCTGCCTTTATTTTTGTACCGAGATAAATATTCCGTTCGTTTGTCACATGGCGATGTGTTTTTTTTTTTTTAGTTTCTCCTACCCCGTTTTCTCCTTTGCTTTGCTTCGCTTTGCGTGTATGTCTACGGTACACAATGTTGCGTTCGTTTCTTAGATACATATATACATGTACGAGGATGGTGACGTTTTTGTTTTCCCCGCCCCCCTTTTTTTTTCGTTTCGTTTTTTTTTTTTTTTTTGTGACGCTCTCTCGTGGCACTTGGTGTATGCACTCTAGGTGGCCGCTCTCCTCGAGGAGCTATCGCTGGATGAAGATCTGAGGGCGGAGCTTGGCATCGTCGCCGAGGCAGACCATAACGATGACCGTACTTCCGCCGCCGCCGCCGCTGCCGCCGCAGCCGCCTCCGCCGCAAATACTCATGCTCGAGCGGAGGACCAGTCCGAGTCGGAGTCGGAAGGGGGAGCTGTCTAAGGAGGGCTCTTCACGAGTCATGACCCGATCCGCGGGGAGGGTCAGGAAGTTGTCGAGGTTTCACGGGTCGGGTCGGGTTGGGTCGGGTCACCTTTACCTGATCCGACCCGACCCGACCCGACCCGACCCGCGAAGTTTGATACAACCCGCGAGCAGCCCTGCACCTAAAAGGACAAGAGTAGGATGACGGAGTGGAGGTTGTACTCATGCCATGTATGGCCGTAGTCGTATGGCCGTAGACCTTCGCATCTACCAGGTATTTTACGATGCCGGGACGGAGCACGTCGTTTTTTGTTTTTTGTTTCTTGTTTTTTTTTTGTTTTCACCGACCAGGCAGATGTTTTGCTTGCACCGAGCGCGGGGCGCCGTGAGGTGTTGGGCGAGTACGTCGGCGGGGAAGGCGGGGGGCGGGGGAGGGGGGGGGGGGGTTGGAATTCTGGCTATACATGTGATGGAGGCAGACGGCAGTCGAGCGACTGTCCTGTGTGCTGTTGTTCCGTGGTGCGACTGTCGTTTGTGCTGGTGTCCCGTGGTGCTTGTTGTAACGCGGTGGGTACGCTCCAGTACGATAACACAGCTTTCTCGTTCCGTGTACTCTGTTGTATCCCCCGACTTTTGTATTTTTTTTTAATTGTTTTTTTTGCTCATCCCATTTATTATCTTCGCACATCGTCTTCTCTCTCTCCTTCCAACTCGTAACTCAGATCCGGGGTCACGTAGCAGGCTCTTCTTCCCCCCTTCCCGCTACGGTATACGTGCCTTCATTTTTATCGCGAGAAGATTTCAGCCTTTTCTTCCCTCGTCGACTCGCATCGAATTGTGCCTACCCACGCGTCAAGGCGCTCTCAACAATTGAATCCTTTTTTTGTTTTTTTTTGCAAATAAAGTCAAAAGTCCGACCCACCTGGGGCTCGAACCCAGGACTCAAACACAAGTAGAATTCGAGGTTAACCACTTGAACCACCGGGGCGACCGGACTGTACGTAAAAAAAGGCGACAGTTTTTCTGTTGAATTTTCTGCGGGTCGCACGGATCTCGTATTACACGTGTCCGTGTGCGTCGTGAAAATGATAGAAGCTGAAATTAGACGTGTCCGTGTGCGTCGTGAAAATGATAGAAGCTGAAATTAGAATTCCCAAAATGATGCACTTAGCGATCAACCATCACACACCATCAACCATCAATCCGCAGAGCTTGCTCCTTCGCATATAGATGAAGGGCAAATCAGTGGCTTTACCGACTTCGTGTCGCGGTGGAGTCTCTTGAGACTCTGGCGGAAAATGGTTGATGACCCAAACTATCACAGTACTGCGATACCAGATACTCGCGTGCAAACGAAGTCGTCCATACCGCACCGCCTTGTGTGTACTGTTGCTGTGTGCGCAGGATCGCATATCGGCACCTGGAGTCCCAAACACCATCAATCAAGGTTGCCGGCCAGGGGAAGGGTTTGCCCCAGAATAAAGCCTACGCAGGTTAAAGCCTATCAATAGGGGTTTTAGGAGAAAAAGTCAAACTTGTCCCTCTGAAAAAATGCCAAAAAACGGTACACCAGTGATTTTGTTTTGCTAGTTTACGGTACATTTTTTTCAAACCAGGGAATCAGGGTATACCAAGCCCACGGTAGATGCCGTTTTCTGTCGGGGTGTACACCTTTTCTGGTAAATTATGAAGCAAAAAAATGACAAAAAACGGTTCACGGCCCCACAAAAAAAAAACGAGGTAATCAGGGCACACCAAACACCAAACCCAAGGTATATGATGTTTTTTGTCATGGTATAGCTTTTTCTGGTAAAAAAACAATGCCCGGTGTACCTTACAGTTACGAACGAAAACCGCGTTCATGTATACAAGCGCTTCATCGTACTCGTATTTCTTTCGAATACAAAGGCGTAGCTTATATTTCTGAAGATATGTTCTTTCGTTTCGTGAGCGTACATTTACTCAGAGCACGGCACCGCGGGCAAGCCCGGTGCCGTCGCGGGTGTCAGCGGGTGTTCTCGGGTAGAAGGGGGGGGGGTTGCAAGGAGCGCGGTCGCTGTTTTCGTGGCAAGGCGCCGCGTGTGCATCGAGACACGAGGGAAGCTCGGGGACACGCGGGAAGCATGGATGGGCTGTGTCTGGCCTGCATCGATGAGATTTGATTCAATGGTACGAGTCTATGAAAAGAGTCGTTCGGGATTGAAAAATAAGAGAACTCAAGCGGTGCTTATTTTCACGGCCAAGCTGAAATTCACAGAGAGAGAGAGAGCTACGCAGTCTGAGCACCAATCTTCGACGAGGTGGCGAATGAGGGCCACGGTGATCACCGGGCTCACTGTGGCAGAGAGGAAAAGAAAGCTTTACCCGGACAGAATCGGCGGCGAACTGGTCGGGAGAGGGACGGGCGGCGTATGCGGCTGTGAGAGAAGCTCTTCTGTTCGATTTTTCTTTTTGACTCGTGCAAGATGTTCCAATCAGGCAGAAAATTTCTACACGAGAGAGGGGACGGGGAATAAGTTTTCTTTCACTGATTTTTTCGGTTTCATTTTAATTGTTTTTGCGGTGCTGCTGTGCCGGCCTGTGCTACCTTCTCTTTTGTACATACAGCTATATCCGAAAATAAAATATGTACCCTGCCTGGGGTATGTGCGTACGTACCGCATGCGGCGTTCGAGTTGGCTTCCTTCATGGAGCATGGAACTCCTGGCATAATATTTGCAAATCGCCTTTTTACACCTAATTGATTGGGTCGTCTGTTGCGTTCCATTCTCGATCATGAAAACCAGCGCTTTCTCGCACTCGTATCCATACGAATAGTCACGCGGAGCATACATTTCTGGAAAAGGGTCCTACTACTTGTAATGCTCCCAGCAGAGAAAAACTACATGGAAGACCAGGGAAGACCAACGCACTTAAGTCTTCTTACTGCTGTGCTGGTACGGGGGATCATAGTAAATAGGACCAAATCTGTATTTTTTGTTCGAAAAAACAGGTAAATATATAGGTTTTTGTGTGTACCATAGGTAGGTCCTATTAACTATGGCCCCCCGTCCGTAGCTGACTACTTCATTAGACTACGGCATGAGTACGTACGTACTTTCTCCGTCCTTCCTCGATACCTACAACAGCGCACGGCGATCTTTCCCCCCAAACCTACAACCTACTACTTGCCGCCGTACTACTGGCTGTAGACTTCAAATTAACGACCCACGAAGGACGGCAGCCAACCTCCCCTGTTATCCGTCACCGTCGAGGAGGCCGTTCCTGCGTTTGTGTTCCTTCGGTTTTCAGGTTGTTGCACGGTGTGTTGAGCGCCTCCGAGTTCCGCGCGCAGCTGTATTTGTGTCATATGTTTTGTCTACTACGGAGTCATGTTTACGGGGGGGCGCCCATCGTTTCACGTAGCACGATCGTCGCCGCAAGTTCTGCTTGTACGCCTTTTTTTTGTCATCTTGGACTTCACTGCCGCGTCTTCGTTGGTGTGGGTGTGTGCCCGGCACATCGAAGCCATCGCAATCTGCGCGATTCAACTGTTGAAATACTGTAGTATGCCTTGTGTATATTTCGAATCCAAGTACCCCTGAGACTCGCGAGGACTCAGTCAAATCAGCCAAATCGTGTTTTTGAGGCTCACTAACGACTACTCTGTCCTTTCAGAACGACAAGAGCAATGGTACTCTGCCGGCCTTTTCGTTTGTAGTATGTAGCTCTCGTGTCGCTGCCGCAAAATTTCACTAGTAGTACCCAAAATGCACCTGACCTCTGCGGTATAATATTAATAGTGTGATTGTATCGCTGTTACTTCTTTTCGCTCGTACCCCAAATACACATACACGTTGTTCTTGCTTCTGGCCGACGTCTTTACGAACGTTTAGTTTTTTATTGTTGGTCGCTTTTTTTTGTAGGCCCGACCAATCCCTGTCTTTTCCATGCCTCCGTCCAACCTTGTTGTTATTGGTATTGTGTGGCTATACCCTGGCAATGTAGGCGAAGGCTGTGTCCTCAGCGTAAGCCGAGTGATGACACCGGTCACGCAGTGACCAGGAGTGCGATACTCCGGTGTGGTAGTGAGAAAAAGACGTGATAACACGTAAACACTGGCGCTTAGTTGCCCAACTCACACAGATGAATTCCACAGAGAATGCAGGAGTCCAGATGACGGCAGCTTCCAGAGATGAACAGGCAGCTAGGTTACCATCACGATTCGTCGAGATCAACACGAGAGAGTGAGGTACTCGGTCCTACCAGCTCGGTCCTACCAGCAGATATAATACGAATGCTATTCCTCCGCATAATATACGTTACATGCCGAAACGGTACATAGACTACGATCTACGATACAGTGCAGTGCTACTGAACATTGGACTCATACATGGTCATGTGCTAACATTTCCATAACACTCCCCTTCAATGAAAATTGCCCTGAATTGTATCAAACTATAATTTTGACAAACAAACCTAGAAAACGAATCCAATTCGATGTTGAAACAATAAAGTCCAGAAAACAATCAAGTCGGTGATAATAGAAGTAGTTCAAGAGACCACTCCATTCGATGCAATTAAGCAGTTCATTCGATGCTTTAACCAGTAGAAATTGTAACGATGTTTCGTGCCCTATGTGCATACATTTATGTGCTTGCAAAAGTACTGCTATTGTATCTTGCACAAACCAAATTTACCATAGATAGCCTTCAATCCTACATGGCTCGTTCAACCAGTGATGGTGCGAGGCCGAATGTTGACTATTGAAATAGCAAACTGATTCACACAAATAACAGTTTCACAAAACAACCACACAAACACAAAACACAGATGCTGATGACACAAACATATAACACACGATGTTGACAACGACTTTTACATCAGAAGTTGCGGATGATGTCCAGTAGCTGCTGGAAACGCGGCTTGGCAAAATGCTTGGTCCCTATGTCGGCGGGGTTGTCGTTGGTGGGGATGTAGTGCGTCGAAATCTTCCCCTCGGTGACCAGCTCGCGGATGTAGAAGTAGCGGAGAGCAATGTGCTTGGTGCGAGAGCTGAACGATCGGTTCCCGAGCGCATGCAGAGTTGCAGTGTTGTCGCAGTGAAGTGGCACTTGAACGAACTGCTCCCCAAACCCAAGCTCCGTCATCATGTTCATGCAGAACACGGCTTCTTTCATCGCGAGTGCCGATGCAACCAGCTCAGCCTCCATGGTGGACATGGCAGTCAGGCTTTGAAGGCCCGACTTGAAGCTAATTGGTGCTCTGGCCAACATCATGATGTAACACGACGTCGACTTGCCGTTGTCCGGGTTGTTAGCCCAGTTAGCGTCCGAAAAGGCTGTGAGCTTAAAACCTCCCTTCTTGTACACTATGGTGAAGCTGGTGGACCCCGCCAGGTACCTCAGAATGTGCTTGGCCGCGACCATGTGCACCTTCGACGGTTTTGACATAGCACGAGAGAGCTGGCTCGAGCTGTACATTATGTCATACCTGAGGACAGAAGACAGGTACATGACCGTGCCGGCGATCGCTTGGTACCGTTGCGTCTCCTCGGCGTTGAGCAGTGTCTCCTCCGGCTGCTTAGTGGAGAGCTCGGGTCCGTAACCAGGGGTCAGCGTTGGCTTGCAGTTCGCGAAGCCGAACCGCTCCAAGGCGGACTTGGTGTATTCCTCCTGGTCTATTGTGAGTGTCTTCTCCGCCCGGTTCCGGGTGACCTGTAGCCCAAGTACACGCGACACATCGCCCATGTCGGTCATCTTGAACCGGTCCATTAGTTGTGTCTTGATCTTCTCGATCACTTCGATGTTACCACCAATCACGAGTAGATCGTCCACGTAAAGTGTGAGGATGATGGTGACACCGTTGTGCTTGTAAATGTATACGCACGTGTCAGATTTCAGCGGGACGAAACCGATGATCTTGAGGACGGGGTCAATGGTGTGAAACCAGTTCCCGGGGCTTTGTGCTAGCCCGTAGAGGCTTTTCTCCAGCCTCATGACTAGAGGACCTCCATCCTTGTCCTTGGTCTCATATCCAGGGGGTTGCGCGACGAACACTTCCTCTTCAATGTCCACATACAGGAAAGCTGTCTTGACATCAAGCTGAATGACTTCCCAGTCCATTTCCACAGCTATAGCAAGCACCATCCGAACACTCTGCAGCCTGCAAACCGGAGCGAACGTGTTGCCGCAGTCTAGCCCATGTACTTGGTTCCAGCCTTGCGCGACCACCCGCGCCTTGTAGGAATTATCGGCCTTACGCTTCAGAACCCACTTTGAGTTGATGATCTTCTGTCCCGGAGGAACAGTAGAGCGCGGAACGAGCTTGTAGACCTTGAGTTCATGCAGGCTGTCCATCTCCTTATCCGCAGCAGCGCGCCAAAATGAAGCTTCCGGTGTTTTCATGGCGTCGTAGAACGATTTAGGGATTCCCGGCTGCATAGTCTGCACAGCATATGCGTACTCTGCGAACCGAGGCATGTCGTCCTTGTGGGCGACGTCCTGATACTCCCCCATCGTGGAGTATGCGAAATTTAGGCGTCGGAGTTCGCTGACAGTCCTGGCGTTAGGTGTACTAGCAGTAGCTCTGGTAACAGCCGGTGTAATCGCGCGGCTTCCGCGCGACGCAGACCCACCTCGCGAAGAACCACCACGCGAAGCAGATCCGGAAAGCAAAGATCCCGATGGCGAAGCACCCGATGGCGAAGCACCCGATGGCGAAACACCGGATGGCGAAGCACCGGATGGCGAAGCACCGGATGGCGGAGGACCCTGCTCGGCAGGGCTTACTCCCCCAGGCGGAATAGATGGAGTAGTGGCTGCAGTATCAATGCCAATGTCGCGGTTGGTGACATCATGGATTTGCCCTATAAGTGTAGTTACTAACGGATCTGCAGCGTCTATGTTAGGAGAAGGCCCATGGATGTCTATGTGAGACGTGTGGTCGCGCACATCCCTTACCAGGTCGTCTCCTTCGTCATACGTAAACTCTCCGTCGTCAAAGCCACCGACCTCCAGGCGAGGCAGTGCTGAGGGCGTCTCAATGAAGACGACGTTTCGACTCTCCCTCACACGCTTCGTCGCCGGGTTGTAGATCCGGTAAGACTTGCTGTCCGTGCTGTACCCAACCAGGCGTCCTTCCCAAGCACGCGACTCCAATTTCTTGGTGTGGGTTTCTACATGCACAAACGACCTAGCCCCGATCACCCGAAGGTTCCCGAGGTAAGCATCCTTGCCGTAGAGTGCCTTGTAGGGCGTACCGTTACTCAACGCCGCATGTGGGACCCGGTTGCTTAGGTAGACTGCCGCCTGCATCAACTCCCCCCAGAGAAAACTCGGGAGACCCGAATCAGTAAGTAGACAGCGCACGATGCCAGCAAGCGTCCGACCTGCCCGCTCGTTCGCGCCGATCTGCTGTGGGGTGTTGGTAGACGCAAACTCCAACTGGATTCCAATGTCGAGACAGTACTGGCGGAACTCCGAACTCGTAAACTCTGTACCTTTGTCCCCCTTCAGCCGGACCAAGCGCTCTTTGGACGGAATCACAACGGCCTTGTTGAACAGCTCGAGGGAGTCAACGGTGTTTGTCTTGCTCTTGATGAGGAATATCTCCTTCCACTTCGTCAGTTGGTCAACAAACTTGGTGACGAAAGCGTAACCGCCCAGTGCTAGAGGGCTGATAGGCCCCATGGTGTCTACGGTGACAAGCTCAAAAGGTCGCTCCACGTCATATAATGCTCGCTTCGGGTGGGGTTGTTGCTCACTTTTGCCGAAGGGGCAGACGTCGCACGGCGTCAGGTCACCTTTGTAGTCAACACCGCTGCACGGCGTCTGCCGCAGAACATTCATGCTGTTGCGATTGACATGCCCCATGCGACGGTGCCACAGGTCGGCCGATACCACCTTCAAGGCAGCACCGCCGTTAGGCTTCACGGAGACCCCTGCACGGCCCTCCAGCTCAACTTCGATGGAGCACATGGTCTTCCTGGTCGCTTCGTCAACACCCAGGTTCTTCATCGGCAGGACAAGGTCGTCTTTCTCCAACCGCGGGTTGTCCGGGTAGAACAGCGAAGCCATTCCTCCCAGCATTGCCTGAGAGACGGAGAAGAGGTTCGTCCCCAGCCCAGGCACGACGATTGCTCGGAAGGAGAAATCCCGCTTGTTCCCACCGTCATCGGCAATGGCGCCGTTGATAGTGCCGGCAGCTACCCCGTGCAGGATGTGCTGGCCAGCCGCGACGATTTCGTGGGGAACCTGAAGAGATTCGTAGTCTCGCATCAAGGCAAGCAGTCCTGGAGTAAGCTCCGGGTCTACGAAGTTGTAGGACGCTCCGCTGTCCACCAGCATACGGATGACGGAACCATCGGTGAGAAGCCCACCCCCACCATACAGGTCGGGAGTGGTCGCCATGAGCGCTCGGAAGATCCCTTCCGACAGACGGTGGTTGGTCGGTGACTCCGCCGGAGCAGACGCAGGCGCCGCCGGCGCGACGGCGAGCCCCGCGGTGATCACCCCAGTACAGGGGGGCGGCGCGGCCGCCGCTGACACCGCGTGGAACGAGTACCCGAAAGTGTTCTGTGCCGGAGAAGAAAGTGGGGCCATGTGGGCGCTCCCGACGTGAGCGAAGCTAGCGTCGCTCACCGGTTGTTGAGGGGCTGCAGCCAGGTGTGCGCTCCCGACGGGAGCGAAACCACCATGGCCCGGTGTCTGCAGAAGCGCCAGGCGCGCAGATAGCGACTGGATCTCCTTTTGCGCCTTGCACTCGTTGTCGCTGTGCGTGACGGTCTTGTGGTAGGAGCACCATTTTGGAGAAGGGTCGCTGCCGCTACCCTTCTTGCCCTTCTTTTTCCACGACGACTTTCCTGTCTTCGGCCTAATTTTCTTGGCCGGGGCAGGGCAGTCTCGCTGGAAGTGACCGTAAGCCTTGCAGTTGTGGCACTGATCCGTACTTGTTGCAGCCATCGCCGCTCCGCGGCCGACCACCGCAGGACCCGACGATTTCCTCGACTGCGCGTCGATGAAGTAGTTTGTAGCCGTCTTCTTCAACGCCTCCACGTCCGGAAACGGGCTCCGGTAGTGCATGTCCTGGAGGAATCGGTACTCCGAGGAGTGCGTAAGTGCACTAAGCACCAAATCCTCGTAAGATTCATCGGTGGTGGGCTCCCCCATGTCGTCGAGGCGAAGCTTGAGGTCGTCCATGTTAGCCAGGAAGTCGATGACGTTCTGGCCAGGCCGGAGCTTCGCGGCGTGGAGCTGTGTCTTGCAGACCCGACGGGATTCCTTTGTGTTGCCGTCGAAACGCTCCTTGAGGGCCGCCCACGCCGCTGCCCCGTCACCCATCTCACCCACAGACTTCGCTTGGAAAGGCCTGGTGGTGATGTTTGCCGACCCGGTAGTGGAGAAGTAAACCAGCGAGTATAGCTGGTTGTTGCGGGCTTTCCATGTCGCCGTTGCTGCAACAGCATCAGTGTCCGTACCCACGGGGCACGGCTCCCCGTCGAGGATCTTGAGAAGTTCCTGTGAATGGAACCCCACTGCCTGGCGAAACTTCGCCTGCCATTCCCTGTAATCCCGTTGCTCTTTGCAAAGGCCCACGGATTCAAGGGTGCGTTTTAACGCGTTGAACGACGATTCCGCCATCGCTTCCCGACCCTAACCAGGGACCGGGGCTACGCGCAAGGCGCGCAGTCTTTACCCACACGTATAACGCCCCGAGTACCGGAGTGAGCTCGACGCGCAAGGGACAGTGCAGGGTGTTAATTTGCTACACGGATGTAGGCTTTGCAGGATTGCAGCCCTGAAGCTCACAATCCACGTCTTCCGGACACTCTCCAGTATCCGCCCAGACTTCTGTGCTCCGCGAGACACAGGTACAACCTACCACAGTTGACTAAGCTGCGGTGTGTGGCGTCGGAGGCGTCAACTCCGGCCACGTCCTGCAGGCACACGGGTCAGATGCACTGCTCAGACTTGTCGAATCTTCAATCTTACACACGCACCGCGAGCCGGTACGAGAAAAATGGTCTTGGATGTAGACAGCACCTCGCGTGACGCCGCACGCGCAGGTAACGTGATGCGATTCACGTTGTATGGGACTGCCGCACCGGATGCAAACAGCCCAGTCAGATCCTCACCCTTAACACACGCTACCAAGTCGGCACTCAGCAGGTGGAAGGTGTCTTGGACAGACTACGCCTCGCGATACGACACGCGCAGGCGATTTAGGGAAATCGATTTGAACACACGCGGAACACCAGAGCGGTGCTCTGCACGCGCAAACCAACAACCCTGCACAACTCTATTCGCCGACCGGAATCAACGCCTAGATGTTATGCTCCCGAATGCTTTACACACAGCAGTATCGTACCGAATGTGCAGCCGAGAACCCAGGTGATCAATCCGGATCCAAACAGCAGCCGGGTTGACTCAGTGTAGACCTCCAACAGGAAGCAGACTCCAGCAGAAGAGACCTTCGCGAAAAAAAAATGTGTATGCACACTACTCGCCACGCTCACGAGGCTCATAACCTGTTATTGGTATTGTGTGGCTATACCCTGGCAATGTAGGCGAAGGCTGTGTCCTCAGCGTAAGCCGAGTGATGACACCGGTCACGCAGTGACCAGGAGTGCGATACTCCGGTGTGGTAGTGAGAAAAAGACGTGATAACACGTAAACACTGGCGCTTAGTTGCCCAACTCACACAGATGAATTCCACAGAGAATGCAGGAGTCCAGATGACGGCAGCTTCCAGAGATGAACAGGCAGCTAGGTTACCATCACGATTCGTCGAGATCAACACGAGAGAGTGAGGTACTCGGTCCTACCAGCTCGGTCCTACCAGCAGATATAATACGAATGCTATTCCTCCGCATAATATACGTTACATGCCGAAACGGTACATAGACTACGATCTACGATACAGTGCAGTGCTACTGAACATTGGACTCATACATGGTCATGTGCTAACATTTCCATAACACTTGTACTAGATGGTAACACACAGGGAACAATAGGGAAACGCTTACTACCGTGCTCTACAAACAGAAGAACTCACAGCTGACGTACTTGCACAATTTTATCAACTCTCTACTGCCTGTTTGTATTACTCTTCTACGGATGATGAATTGCTTCGCACATCCATATGCACGTGTAACTCTCTTGTGAACAATGAATTCCTTGATATATTATATTTACGAGTATCCATAAGTGTAACTATCTTGTGACAATTGATTCAGAGCATGTCCGTGGAAAACGTCGCACGCAGACCGTACAAACCGAGCTCCTGTACGCACAGAGTACGTACGCACAGCCTTTCCTCGACTATCGACTCCCCATGTTTCCGCTCGTCCGTCATACTGGCAATATCATTAGTAGCACTCGTTGAAGATTTGGGGCCCTCCCGTTTCCTTTCTTGCCTGGATGAAATATGAGAGGAGGTGCCGTACGCTTCCCTTTCTTGCTGTACGATGGGAGGTGTACCGCACGCTTTCCTTTCTTTTTTTATTTAGTATCGTAGATCCTTGAGCCTGTACAGCAGCCCCCGATTCGAGGACATTTTGTCAACACGAGGTGGATATCACTTCGTGTGTGCATCATCTTCTACTGCCACCCGCCTCGACCTCGAGCGGGGAGGCCCTGCTCGGTGGCCCGCTCGAGGGCTCGTGCGATCGGCCTAAGCGCAAAAATGTGCCAAGTTCCCTGAAACATTTGTCACGTATGTATGTCCGCTTCTTCTTGCTGTCGCCTCGCCGCCTCATAGATCCACGAAGAGTCTGGCTAACCTTCGCTGGGAGAACAGCTGCTTCGGCGGGGTGATGTAGCCATAGTTAGTTGTGAGCTCCCGCATGGGCGTCTAAACACTAATAATTTAAAATCGATTTTCCGAATTAATAGTTGTTTTGTGCTGCTGGCTTTGCAACGTCGAGTTCACGAAATCACCCTGAGAGCCACTTTCGGCCGCCGGCGAGCCCTTCCTACTGCTGCCGCATCCAAAGGTCCCGCACACGACCCCATCGGACGCGCGTGCCTCAACTTTGGCGGGTTGGCAGTGCTTGCTACAAGCTGTATGTAGCTGTCCACAAGCGAGGTGCAAGCGTCCACCCAGCTGGGGGTTGTCTCTTGTTTCTTGGGACCAGCAAGAGAGGCTCTCCGCGCAGAGGCACGGGACGCAAAAAATAAGACAAAGATAAATAACCGAAGGGGAAAATCTGAAACCTTAGGGCGGGGGGGGGGGGGGGGGGGGGGATACGCAAGGAGGAAGACATCACGGAGGGGGGGGGAGGACAGCGCAAGACGGTGGGTAGCCCAGCGGACTATAAAAAGTGCACGCCAAGAAAAGGCGGGTACGTGGCCCATGGAGGGTTTCAGCGCGCACGAGATAGCAGAGAGCCATGGAGGACGTCTCTCCGTGATTCAACATATTTAACCCGACAACAGGCCGGGCTCTTTCCCTTCGTAGGGGCCTGGTCAGCACAGGAGGAAACAAGAGCCGGACGAGGGAAGGGGTGGAAACCGCGAGGAGGCGTGCGTGTGTGGGATGCACTGCAATACAATAATACTGCTACGTAGAGAGGGTGCGGCCGAATGGGGGGGCACAGAGCGCTCCCAAGAACGACTGCCGCCATGTAACATACGATAGCACCCCCCTCATCCTATGGGCCTATTGTTCCCACCTCCAGCCTCTTCGACTTCGAAAAGGAAAGACGCCATCAATGTCCTGGGCCCCGAGGCGTTCTACAGTCGAATTCCATCCCGAATTTTCTGAGGCTCCTCAGTTGACCTTAAATAGCTCCGTACCTCACCCGAAAAAAGACTTGAGCAAAATTCAAGTTGCATCCCGACGAATAATCCCATGGCCCAAGAATACGATCACGTCATTTTTCGAAACAAAATTGGCGTTCCGACGATTTTGGGTTAAGGAACCCCGTCATTCAGAAAACAGTTTAGCCGAGATATGACATATGATATCTATCGTAGAACGCATCTCCCGGGGGGTTGGCTACGGCCAACACGCCCACGTTTGTTCACTGTTGGCGCGCCCACACGGCTTCGGAGTTTGCTCGGCGATGTGATCCAACCAGGACGATATCCCCCCGCTTACCCTGCCCCCCCACCTCCCCGGAACAACCCCCCCGCCTTCCGTACCTCACAAACGTTGATGCCCTCAAAATCGTGCCAGCGATGACAGCTCCCCCAATCCCGCATCTATCTCACAAATGCTAATGCCCTCAGAATCATGCCAGTGATGACAGCTCCCCTAAGAGGTTGCATACACAAGCCTTGCGTCTCTGGTAAGGCAATTGGAACCTCGAGTGCGCCGTGTTTTTGCCCTCAGCCCTTTCGCCCTACTTACTCCTCTGTCTTTCTCCCGTCCGTAGCCTACTATGTAGTGTGCTTCGTCTTGGAACCTTTTCTTGGCGTTTCTCCAGCGCCAGCAGACCGCTCAAACCTCCGTAGTTGGTGGCACACACATGCATGGCGGGACGGAACAGAAAATAATCTTAAATGGACGGGAACAAAGGACGTCGGCGTTGGTTGGGGAAGCTATTACCCCAAAAGAAGTCCCCCGTGCCCCAAACGAATGAAGTCAGAGGGTACGGCTCCCCTTCCGGTACTCTACCCTAGTGAGCGGTGTTAGTTAGTGTGTTTACTATACTGCAGATCAATGTGTTGGTTTATTGAGAAGCAAAGAAGATCGGCAAGCACGAGGAGCTGCTGCTGTTTGTGGCAACTAATCCACCGAGTTCAGTTACCCACCCAAGAATAGCTTATAAAAATACTGAATTTGCATAGTTAGTTGTATTATAATACGCGTAGGAAAGTCGTTCATATGTATATGAAAAACTCGAAATTCGCGATTATTTTCGAAATTTCTGTGGGGAATGGACGGGAGCAGAGGACTACCAGTGAGTATACCTTGGACAGAAAGAGACAGCAAGCTCCTCAGAGTAGGTTTAGCAGGAGTAGGTTTAGCAGGAGTAGGTTTAGCAGCCTGGGAGAAGGGATCTTTAGGGATGTTTTTTACTTGAAAGATGTGTAGCGTGGTCTGCACTTCGGAATCGTCGTCCGCATCTGAGAAATTTCCTGGTTCGATGCAAACCCCGTGCATGAAAGGAACAATAATCAAACTGCTCTTCTTCTCCTCTATCTCTAAGCAAGCAACACACGTGAATATCGACGAGTACCTATACTCAATCAATCAGGCAAACCTGTCTATAGCAATCCAAAGGAGTAGGTTTAGCAGTCTGGGAGAAGGGATCTTTAGGGGTGTTTTTTACTTGAAAAATGTGTAGCGTGGTCTGCACTTCGGAATCGTCGTCCGCATCTATCTATCTATCTGAGAAAGTTTCTGGTTCGATGCAAACTCGGCGTAGCCTCGTTTATGGCGAGTTTTGGCCCGTTTCGGCTGCGGTTTGGAGTCAGGGTTAGGGTTAGGTTTAGGGTTAGGGTTAGAGTCAGGGGTTGGGTTGGGGTCTTCGCACGTGCCTTGATCCCAACAGGAACCAAAACATCCGAACAGCCTACCAACCTAAAGATCCCTTCTCTCAGATTGTTAAAGGTTCTCCCCGTCCTTGATCTTGACTCCCCTCCCGCCGATACAGCTTGAGGACCTTTAGCAATCGGGAGAAGGGATCTTTAGGTTGGTAGGCTGTTCGGATGTTTTTGCTCCTGTTGGGATCAAGGCACGCGCGAAGACCCAACCCAACCCCTGACTCTAACCCTAACCCTAACCCTAACCCTGACCTCAATCCGTAGCCGAAACGGGCCAAAACTCGCCATAAACGAGGCTTCGCCGAGTTCGCATCGAACCAGGAAATTTCTCAGATAGAATCGGACGACGATTCCGAAGTGCAGACCACGCTACACATTTTTCAAGCAAAAAAATCACTCAGGACGGGACACTTTGGATTGCAATAATAGACAGGTTTGCCTGATTGATTTCGAGAACCTTTAACAATATGAGAGAAGGGATCTTTAGGTTGGTAGGCTGTTCGGATGTTTTGGTTCCTGTTGGGATCAAGGCACGGGCGAGGACCCAACCCAACCCCTAACTCTAACCCTAACCCTAACCCTAACCCTGACCCCAAACCGCAGCCGAAACGGGCCAAAACCCGCCATAAACGAGGCTACGCCGAGTTTGCATTGAACCAGAAACTTTCTCAGATAGATAGAGATGCGGACGACGATTCCGAAGTGCAGACCACGCTACACATTTTTCAAGTAAAAAACACCCCTAAAGATCCCTTCTCCCAGACTGCTAAACCTACTCTTGATTGAGTATAGGTACTCGTCGGTATTCACGTGTGTTGTTTGCTTAGAGATAGAAGAGAAGAAGAGCAGTTTTATTATTGTTCCTTTCATGCACGGGGAGACTGAGAGCCAGGCTCGTGCATCGCTGGGAAAACCCCTGGTTTTCCATCTACGATTCCAATACCTGGACCCAGGTAAGTATACTATTAATAGGACTCTAAATATGCATGTGACAACATTGCAGTTTTTGATGACAGGACGGTAATTGTACGGTGTAACGATGGGACCGGACCGAATTTTCAAATTACCACGGGAGAGATCTGATCGGCGGGACGAGGCGGATAATTTAGGCTGTCACGGTGGGACGGGACGGTAATTTCCAACAACAGGGGATAATTTATCGGCGGAACGGGACGGCAGTTTACAACGCGAGAGATTATTTCTACAGGAGGAAGGGACTGTAAGTGACACCACAGTCAGTAAGAGAATTTGTCGGCGGGACGGGACGACGGGACCATTTCGACCACGGTTTCACCGTCCCGTCCCGTCGTGTTACCGTCGTTATTACCATCCCGCCAAAATACCGTGATAAGCCTTGCTCACAAAACACCCCCCCCCGTCCTTCACGAAATAAATACCGTACGTACATGTGGCCACGTACGCTCACAACCCACGCGCACCCCACTCGCCAACAGCAACCCCATCAGACACCATCATCCCCATCCGCCAGGGCCAGTCTGGTGAAAATAGTCGTGGCGGGATCGAACTCCTCGGCTACGTACGTACACAACAAGGTGAACACTGACTGACGATCGATCTCCGGCCACCCGCTTGTTGTGCGATCTCCTCGTTGTCGTCGCCATCGAGCGCTGCCTGAAAGCTGAAACCTCTTTGTGCGCCTACATTTTTTGTCGTGGAAATATCTGGCACCAGGTATGATTTAACCCGTTTTGTGCTCTGCTCTGCACTGCTGCAGTGTGGGTAAAGAAACACCTGGGATTTTAGAGTCAAATATATCTGTAAGCAAGTGCTGTTCTGCGCAACCAGTGTAGACAACAACAAACAGCAGCAGCAGTAGTAGCGATGAAAGGGATGTACAACCCTTTTCGGACACACACAGGGATAAAATACGATAGCGACAAAATAAACGGAGAGTTGGGTATCAACCAACCATCCAGCTTCTCGTGAGCGCAAATCCATGAAAAAGGAGTAGGCTTAGCAGTCTGGCAGAAACCCTAACCCTAACCCTAACCCTATCGCTTTTTTGTCCCTTCTTTTTTTCGTTTTTCTTTCATTTTCGTTTGTACCTCTTTGTGTCTTTTTTATACTGAAGCTAAAAACAGTGGGCACAGATGGATATTATCATTAAAGAGATAAATCATCAAATGGAAGTTACAAAGCAGAATGTTTTAAAGCTTAAATGGGATCAAGGAAAAGAAGATCTTTCTAAAAAGTTTACAACAGCAATAGCTGTTTTACTACGTACGGAGGAATTTCTTCCACTCCAGAGTTATTGGAGCCTGTCCTGCGACCACGGACTGCATTGTATTGTGAGTAAATGTTAGAACAACAACAACAACAACCAGAATGTGGTCTTCGCGCTTTCGTTTTCGCCAGCTGATGCATCGGAGAAGCATCTTGTGGTGGACCTCCCGTAGCCTACCGTAATCAGTCTTGCTCGGGCTCCAAGTAACGCAACCGTAGAGCAACGCTTCGATCACCTCGGCTCTCAGCATTCGCACCTTCAGGCGTAGGTGCACACCCGGGCGGTCATAGATTTCCATCTTATACCGTCCAAAGCAAGCCCATGCCCTCAAGAGTCACGTATATAAGCATATATATGTTCTGAACAAATTCATGAACCGGAATGTTGTTTCCGTTTGATGCTGATCTCAAAAACAACAATAATAGGTGTGATTTCCAGCGTTTTTCGGCACTATGTGCCCCGCAGTGTGTTCTTCACATCAAACCGTTCTTTCTACCCGTCGACATCCAGCACAACCGGTGTCCGTGCCGGTTCTTCAATCCTTTTAATAATGATAATGAGGCGAGCGAGCGAAGCGAGCCTTTTTTCAAGGGAAAAAAAGCCTCTTCATAACGGCTCGGGTACGAGGGTAGGGTGCCTGTTTTGATTTTTTCTGTATGTGTGTGTGTGTGTGTGTGTGTGTGTGTGTGTGTGTGTGTGTGTGTGTGTGTGTGTGTGTGTGTGTGTGTGTGTGTGTGTGTGTATGTGTGTGTGTGTGTGTGTGTGTGTGTGTGTGTGTGTGTGTGTGTGTGTGTGTGTGTGTATGTGTGTGTGTGTGTGTGTGTGTGTGTGTGTGTGTGTGTGTGTGTGTGTGTGTGTGTGTGTGTGTGTGTGTGTGTGTGTGTGTGTGTGTGTGTGTGTGTGTGTGTGTGTGTGTGTGTGTGTGTGTGTGTGTGTGTGTGTGTGTGTGTGTGTGTGTGTGTGTGTGTGTGTGTGTGTGTGTGTGTGTGTGTGTGTGTGTGTGTGTGTGTGTGTGTGTGTGTGTGTGTGTGTGTGTGTGTGTGTGTGTGTGTGTGTGTGTGTGTGTGTGTGTGTGTGTGTGTGTGTGTGTGTGTGTGTGTGTGTGTGTGTGTGTGTGTGTGTGTGTGTGTGTGTGTGTGTGTGTGTGTGTGTGTGTGTGTGTGTGTGTGTGTGTGTGTGTGTGTGTGTGTGTGTGTGTGTGTGTGTGTGTGTGTGTGTGTGTGTGTGTGTGTGTGTGTGTGTGTGTGTGTGTGTGTGTGTGTGTGTGTGTGTGTGTGTGTGTGTGTGTGTGTGTGTGTGTGTGTGTGTGTGTGTGTGTGTGTGTGTGTGTGTGTGTGTGTGTGTGTGTGTGTGTGTGTGTGTGTGTGTGTGTGTGTGTGTGTGTGTGTGTGTGTGTGTGTGTGTGTGTGTGTGTGTGAGTTGGTGTGAGTTGGTGTGAGTTGGTGTGAGTTGGTGTGAGTTGGTGTGAGTTGGTGTGAGTTGGTGTGAGTTGGTGTGTGTGAGTTGGTGTGTGGATTCAACATTTTTTTGGTCCACTTTTCACCACCGCGCTCGACGCACACGCCACCAAATCCAGTCCCGGCGGGCTCTGTGCACGCACACACACGCAAGACACTTTCTCGTCCTGGTGGGGTGGAAAATCGTTCACAGTTCGTCGAGCTAGGTGCGGCAACGTGTGTAGGCACGTCTGTGCTGGGCCGTCTTCAAAATACAAAATCATAACGGTTTTTGTGCCTGTGTCAACAGCAGGCAGACTGCGCCTGTCCACAGTATGCACACTGTGCCTGCCCACAGCAGGCAGACTATGCTTGTCCACAGCAGGCAGACTGGGCCTGCCCACAGCAGGCAGACTGGGCCTATCCACAGCAGGCAGACTGGGCCTATCCACAGCAGGAAGATTGAGCCGGTCCGCAGCACTCAACAGCAGGCAGACTGGACCTGTCCACAGCAGGCAGACGGCTTTTTTTTTTAGCTCTTTCTTCTACCTACGTAGGTACCTGGTAATAACTAACGAAACCCAACTACGAGTAGTCATAGGCAGACTTCGCCTGTCTGTCCACAGCAGCGTTCGGGCCATGTGCTGCAAGTGATATTGTCAGGGCTACCCTCCTACTGACGAGGGGACGGAGAAACAGGAGAAGATCTGCTGTAGTTGTACAGCAGTCAGTAGTAGTGGTGGCACCTGCTACCAGAACCTCTGTTGGATACATGTATGTCGTATATCAGAGGTTGTGGATATTTCGTCTTCAAATTATGAGGGTGGAATCAGGAACCACACACACAACATCGAGTACGGTGTACAAAGGGCAGAAGCCAAGCGTACTGCGACGCTGACCCTGGCCTCGTGGATCCTACTGCTACTTACTGCTGCTGCTGTTTTGCTGCTGGAGAAGCTCTGATGATGTAGATGTTGCACAGCAGCAGTAGTTGTGGCACCTGCTACGAGAAGAAGCTCTTTTGGGCATGCCATGTTCGTGTTGTTGTGTCGAAAATATTATGCCGACTTTCGAGGTGGGAAGCAGGAAACATGAAAAAAAACGAGTGCAGGGTACGTACTACAGTACGTGTGTGTATATGTACGCGTACAAAGGGTGCAAGGGTTAGACCGACAAGCCGAGCGTACGGCGACGCTGACCCTGGCCTAGTATGACCTACTGCTACTGGTGCTGCTGCTGCTGTTATGGTGCGGGAGGCGCACTGCTGCTGTAGATGTCGTACATCAGTCCAAGTAAAGTTGTGGTGACACCTGTTGTTGTTGCGAAAAATAAGCTCTTTCTGCTGGACAAAACATGTGAGATGCAGATTTTTATAGTGCTGAATTTCAACCAGAAAACACTCTGCTGGACAAAACATGTCGAGTGTTGTGTGATCTTGACTCTTTCTACCCGTCGACATCCAGCACCACAGCAGTGTCCGTGCCGATTCCTCAATCCCTGATGAGAGATACAAGTTCTGTGGTACAGCAGGGCAGATTTCGTCTTCAAATTATAATGCCGGATTTCGAGATGGAAACCAGGATACACACGACCAAATCCAGTACTTCTTCATATCAAGAGCCAGGAGAGGCCAAGAACATTTACGAAAATTATTGAGATGCACCCACGACGGCGTACAGTAGTACAGTAGTCGTACGTGGTGGATATTCCTTCGTGTTCGTTCGTTCAGCACAATACAAAATAATCCGTATGCGCCCAGCATGATGCATCGCAGATATGACTACTGCAGGTATTGCCGAGGTCGCGCCTCATTTACACCAATTACTAGTAATGAGGTGAGCGAGCGAAGCGAGCCTTTTTTTACTTGGTTTTTAACCAAGGAAAAAAAAGCCTCTTCATAACGGCTCGGGTACGAGGGTAGGGTGCCTGTTTTGATTTTTTCTGCATGTATGTGTGTGTGTGAGTTGGTGTGTGGAATTCAACATTTTTTTGGTCCACCTTTCACCACCGCGCTCGACGCACACGCCACCAAATCCAGTCCCGGCGGGCTCTGTGCACGCACACACACGCAAGACACTTTCTCGTCCTGGTGGGGTGGAAAATCGTTCACAGTTCGTCGAGCTAGGTGCGGCAACGTGTGTAGGCACGTCTGTGCTGGGCCGTCTTCAAAATACAAAATCATAACGGTTTTTGTGCCTGTGCCAACAGCAGCAGACAGCAGGCAGACTGGGCCTGTCCACATCATGCACACTGTGCCTGCCCACAGCAGACAGACTATGCTTGTCCACAGCAGGCAGACTGGGCCTGCCCACAGCAGGCAGACTGGGCCTATCCACAGCAGGAAGATTGAGCCTGTCCGCAGCACTCAACAGCAGGCAGACTGGGCCTGTCCACAGCAGGCAGACGGCTTTGTTTTTTTAGCTTTCTTCTACCTACGTAATATCTACCGAAACCCAACTACGAGTAGTCATAGGCAGACTTCGCCTGTCTGTCCACAGCAACGTTCGGGCCATGTGCTGCAGGTGATATTGTCAGGCCCACCCTCCTACTGACGAGGGGACGGAGAAACAGGAGAAGATCTGCTGTAGTTGTACGGTAGTCCGTACGTGGTAGTGTAGATATATATTCCTTCGTGTTCGTTCGTTCAGCACAAGACAAAATAATCCGTATGCGCCCAGCATGATGCATCGCAGATATGACTACTGCAGGTACTACCGAGGTCGCGCCTCATTACCACCAATTACTAGTAGAAGATATACAAGTTCTGTGGTCACAAAGCTACGCCACAGAGATAATACGTTGCCACGTACCAGTATGCCGTAAACACAGCAGTGGGAGTGGCAATGCCATGCCAGCGCATCGACTGCTACGAAGAATCGAGGCTATAGAAAGCTAGTTCGTGGTATGCCGCACATACATGGACAAACAAAAATAACTCCAATCGTACACTTACTTGAGTAAAGGGTACCACCGCGAAAAACAATACGACGTAGTAGTTTTTTATATACATAATACGATGGGAATCACGACACGACACGACACAAGAAAAGAAACAAGAAGGACCTGTACAAGCCTACAAGAAGAGGCTTTGAAAAACAAAGACGAGGAGTTTTTCGCCCGCACGGGAAAAACAACAACAGGAGAAGCGGGGAGAGATAAGCGCGCCGAGAACATAGCGGAGCGCCGCGACTATCGTGCGTTGGAGCGACGACATGGCGAGGCTGCCCCTGCACGCGACGAGACTGTGGACAAATATGCTGCTGAGACCGAAGCTCGCCTATCGGCCGAGAGTCTAGCCGAGGTGGGAAAATTGGCAATGGAAACCGAGGAGCGGCTGCGACTTGACACGGCAGCAAAGTCGTCCGAGAAGCATTAACAGCGGCCGCACGCGGAGGCAGATACATACGCGTGCAGCACTGGCGGCGCAGGCAGCCGAGGAGGGGCGGAGGTGGGCAGAGGTGGCGAGGGTGGCGACACTGTCGGAGGAGATGGATCGCCACCTTTCATCTCCTTCTCTTCCCGCTGTTGGGCTGTCTGCTGCTGCTGCTGCTCATCCTACCTTTTTGTATCCCATACGAAGGTTTTTCCTTGTTTTCTAATTCTCAGGCTACTGGGCTCGAGAAATAAATGATGACGGCTGCTGTCATTTTTCTTAGTTGTGGTTGGTCGAAAAAACGAAATTCATCACCGCGCACAACGTTCAATGGACACCGGTATTATTGTTGGTACCGGCTATAAAAGGGACATCACGCCCACACTTAACTGTAGTAGAAACAGGGAAATATATAGGTTTTTGTGTATATTGTAGGTCCTGTTTACCATGGTCCCCCGTAAATACCAACAACACTTCCGAGGGCTTAGAGCAATCAGGACCAATGATGCACGAAAACAAACTATGTAAGATTCCAGTCGTTTTACTGAGCATATTCGGTCCTGACTACTCCGGGGGACGATAGATAGTAATCAGCACCCATCATACCCATAGTTTTCGCTGAGCATAGTCGGTCCTGATTTCGTTGTTCCTCCCCAATACTGTTCATACCAGGTATAGTTTTTTTTTTTTAAGATTCAATTCGTTGGGCTGCCTGATGATCTCTGATTTTTTTCGTCCCCCTCGAATACCGTTCATGCCAGGTACAGTAGTCTTTTTGCAAGATTTAATTCAACGGGTTGCACGATTTCTCTTCCCCCCCCCCCCCTCCCCCCCCCCCCCCCCCGCGTTCTCGCGTGTTAAGTGTTCGGTTGAGTTGCCGAAGTAGTGAGGGAGGAGCCTCGAAATAATGTGGAACAGGTGTCTTGACCATAGATAGGGAAGGGTGCACCAACCAGCCCACGGTGTCTCGTTTTTTTCAGTCCATCGGGGGTCCGGATTACTCTGCCACCCCCTCCCCCCCGCTGTACCAGGTATTGCTTTACGCGGGAGCACCGAGTAAACCAGAACCGAACACGGTGTTTTACACGCGGGAGGGTTGCTTACCACTCAACCGACAAAGCCACGTTCACCGATGCGCTCGACGCACACACACGTCACTAAATCCAGTCCCCGCGGGCTCTGTGGGGCCACACCCTGGACAATAGACAATCATTATGGCCTCTGCAATAGCAATATAATATGGTGATATAATATTGTGCAATGGGCGGGTTTATTGTCGTCGGCAGAGTCTATCGATTGGCACGCTCCTTGATCCATTGTCGTCGGGAAGGTCTATCGATAGATTACGTCCCCAACATATTGTTCAGGCAGGAGGAGTGTGCTGAAGTTCTTGGGTTGAAATCTATTGTCACCGACAATGAATGGCTATCGACGGATACCTTGCAGAATCTATTGCGGTCGACAGTGTGTGGCTATCGGAAAAACACTTCTTGATCTATGTTTGCGTGCAATGCAATGATGGCTATATCGATGTACCAGGTATATGATTCTGAATCTATTGTGACCAGCCATGGCTATCGATAGATACATTTCTAATCTATTGTGACCGGAAATTGCTATCGATGAACACCGATGAAAATCTGTTTTGGTGGGCAATGCCTATCGATGGACACCATCACCCGCATATCTCCACACCTACAATGTAATCTGATTTACTAAGAACTGCAATATTTTCTGCCGCAGCAATGTCATTATTTCATCTTGTGATCACCACCAGTATGGAATGAGTTCATGGTGTATGGTGATGAGCAGCAATGTGGGTGCATGACAGAGCGTGAAGAAGGGCTGCAACGTTGTGTGTCTCAACAAGACAGTGGGCATCATGGGGGTTAAGTGTGTTGCATTGTCGGCTGTGTTGTTGCGGTTGGTACTCGATGTTATGAATAATGGTGATTCATTGAGATAGATGAGGTAGTAATGTACATATACCCTGGACAATAGAAAGGAAATAGAACATTGCCGCTACAGTAGCCCCGAAGAAGCGTGTATCAATGGATATTATTGTTGACGATGACAGATTGGCAACGCTGGCTCACGATAGCCATTGTGAACCACAATGGACTGGCAACGCTGTCTTTCGATATAATCTGATGCTGTTAACGACAAAAGACTGGCAACGCTGTATATAGATGCATATTGTCAGGGAACCATATATTTTCGGCGATGAACACAATAATATGCCTTTGCCCTAACAGTGGAGTCACAAGGTTGTTCAGAGATGACCATTGTTCAGAAAAAACGATGTTGGGAAAGCAACCGCGATATACATTGTTTGAACAATCGACCAAAAAGTTTGTCTATCCATGGCTATACCCGCCAACAATATACTCGCAATTAATTGCATCCATCGATGGCCATTGTCACCCACAATAATAGACTGTTGGGCGTGATGTCGCAATAAATAGACTGTTGTTGCCTAAACTTGATGCATATCGACGGCCATTCTAGACGACCGCCGAAGGTTCTATTGCCGCCAACAATAGGGACGCGTTTGTGTCCAACAATAATAGCCATCGCCACCCATAATATATTGTTGGCCGGGCCCCGAAAAACATGAGTCTGACTTACTTCATTTGGGGCACATGAACGCTCAAACTAAGAAGTGGAAAGCTGAGGACTTTCTTGTGACGTTGACCGGCACCCGAGAAACAAAACTGACTTACCAGGTAATTGATTTCGGTATGGGATAAAGAACTCGAGATGAGAAAGGGAAAAAATGATAATTTTCAGCATAAATAATAAGGTGATCGTAGTTTATTGATCCACGTTTGTTTTCAAAGAAAGGCAGACTGCGCCTGTCCACAGCAGCAGCAACGCTCGGGCCGTGTCCTAAGACATGCTGCAGATAGCGTTGCCGGGCCCATCCTCCTGCTACTGATGAGGGGACGGAAGAGCAGGAAACGATCTGCTGTTGTTGTTGGAGAGATGTCGGTACAGCAGCGGAGGTAGTAGTAGTGGTAGTATTAGTATTAGTATTAGTGGTAATAGTAGTAGTAGTAGTAGTAGTAGTAGTATCGATAGTAGTAGTAGTAGCAGTAGTAGTAGTATATTAATAGGTATAATAATTGTGAAATTTTCGTTTTTTTTCCCGAACATATCTCCTTGTTCGAGCACTTACTTTAGGGCAAAACGCCAAGCAGTCGACACGGGAAGCCCGGCCGGACACATTGGTCGAGGTCCGGGCGCGATCCGTGCACTCTAGAGCGCATGGTGGGCGCGCAAACGTTTTTATCCGGCGGGAGTGGATAAGACGATTTCCCTGGTTTCAGTGCGAGAGGCCTTATTCTGTACGTACATACCGGTAGAATATTGTTGACTGTTTTCTTCCCTATTGTAGGCTCCCATGAGCAGTGAGCACACCGTCCGGATATGTACCAGGTGATACACAACAGACAACATGCACGAATCCCATCCTTACGACGCTGCCGCCCACACGCGGTGTGTGGGCGACCTATCCATATTGTTGTGGCTGGTTGTGTTTATCGGAGCCTGCCGTCTGTACTTTACCGTCCGCTTCCAGGTACCAGAATGTTTCAGACCCAGGCTGTCGTATGATACCTGTATCATGATCGCCTCTCTCCCAGCTGCTTCTTCTACCTACTACCGTGTGAGTTCCAACCTTGCCACTGCTCCAGCTGTGCTCGTCACAGTGCGCCATCAGCAGCAGCAGGCAGCGGTTTATTATTATGCACGTGTGGCAGATCCGCGCTGTACTCCCAGTACTACAGCAGCAGACGTAGTAGTGTTTGTTGTTGTCTTCGGCATTGGCCTATGCACGTACCTGCTTGCTGCAGTGTGTGACCGGAATGTTTTGGTCCGTACCGATCATCCCCGGATCGCGTGTACGTTCGTCGAGTCTAGTACAGCATTCGGCGTTGGCCTATGCACGTACCTGCTCATTGCTGCAGTGTGTGACCGGCATTTTTTGCTCCGTACCGATCATCCCCGGATCGCGCGTACGCTCGTCGAGTCTATTAATAGTACAGCAAATCGTTCGTACAAGCATCGCGTACAGAAGCAAAAATCTTAAAGTTACTGACTGCTGTGTGCCCTTCACTGCTGGCCGATCCTAGATCCAGCTGAAAGGGAAGCTGGTGACCAGTACACGTTCCTTTGTCGCAGTACAGGTATCTGGTGCTGTCGTTTCATATCACATGTCATTTGACAGCGGTACTGCTTCACATATTTACATACATGCAGTTATACCTGTACAAGCTACTTTGAGATCCTGCAATTTTCTGTTTGTAGAACTGAGTCTGAGATCCCGCAATTCTCAGTTTGTAGAACTGAGTCTCTATTTTGGTAAATGGAAATCTGTCTGTCTGTCCGCAAGGCTTATTTGTTCGAACACTTTCCAATGGCCGATGTGTAAGCTTGTCACAGATGATATTCGTACGGCGTATTTGACCCTTACGGACCTTATATACTGAAGCATACCATACCACCAGGCAAATTTAGCCGTATAATACACCCACGACATCGTACCATGGTACCCTACCTCAAACGTACCATACCATTTACTATGTTTTCCCGTCCCATACCGTCAACACATACTATACCACATACGGTGGTTTTCCCATATTTCCATATACCATACCACCAACATATCACATATCCCAAATCTTGTTTGTTCCATATGGTATATATCAAGCCGCGTAGTACCATCATACCATGTACCAGCATAATATATATTATGATATCACACCAGGTAGGTACACGAGAGGAGCAAGCTCTTTGAATCCAAGATGCTCTCCACGACAACGAGCAGCAGCTGAACGATCGATGAGTTGGATGGTGAAACAACTGTATACTAACTAGCGTCGTTGCTTCGCGCCCGACGCGCGGCCAGCGGGGGGCGCATCTCTCCGTGGCCACTACAACAGTCGGCTGGCGCGGGTTTGGGTACCAAGAGAAGCGCACGCGGCGCGCACCTCTCGGTGGATACGTACTCGTAGACTACAGCAGCAGCGGCACAGCAGCAACACCAGCAGCAGCAGCAGCCACACATATTGCGAGGTACTAAATACCAAGCTGAGTTGACTCGGCACGTCTCTCCGCCGCCAGACCAAAGAAAAGCAGGCAGAGTTGGCTCGGACGCTTGGGTCCTACGCGCAGTGCAGCGCACCCAGCGCGTCTCTTCACGACACTAGACCACAACAACAGGAGAGTTGGTCTCGGCGTTTGCTCGCGTCCGAGCGCGCCCAGTATATCCGAGCAACAACAACAATAACAACAACAACAACAACTACAACAACAACAACACACAATGGCCGGTGACCTGTGACGGGCTCTGGTCAGGCGTATGATAAAAACCTATTGGCCGCTGTAGTATTAATAGTAGTAGTAGTAGTAGTAGTTGTTGTAGTAGTAGCAGTAGTAGTAATAGTAGTAGTAGTTGTAGTAGTAGCAGTTGTAAGAATAGTAGTAATGTAGTACGAGAGCTGATTTAAATGAAATTGTACTGGAAATAAAGGAAATTCGGGGAGATGGATGAAAAAAACGTTTTACGTATCCGCCTCGAATGGCGAAGAATAGTTTTTTTTTTCAGGATTGGGAGGATACGGTAGGACGCCACCGCCAAGCTCTTGCCCCCTAGAGCATCGATCCACCTGATTTCTTCGAGCCCGTCATCTATTCTAGTTGCCCTTGCCCGCCACGAAGCGGGTTGGCAGTGGGCTGAGTCTATGTCGAGATCAAGCGTCTATCGTCGCATGGGCTGATCTTTACCAGCAGCATGTCTACACTTACTTTGCGACGAGAAAAAACAAATTTCTCCGCCTGCAGCCGAAAACAGCGGTGGTGCGGGGACAGTAGCTGCTAAGCAGTGAACTGGAACTACTTTTTACTTCGCCTATATCAATGTCTTGCGATCCTTGTCGTATGTTTCGGTACTCGTAAGTAAACCGGCAGTTGAAAAAACATGTCAATCTGTCGAATGATGTGTGAACAACCCACCACATGTTTTTGACTGGCCAACTACAGAGTTCAATTCGCATCAACTTCAAGAAGACGAAAAAAAGTATTCCGCTTACTTACTTGTTACTATTATTAGTAATAATACGAGAAGCTGTCGCCGCACCTGGTCTGATTTATTATAGTACGACCACAAGTATAGTGTTGATTACGTTGTAACCGTCGTGCGTACAAGCGCAATACCACATGTATGTCAAGAAACCCCGCCTCAAACCACTGCTGCTGCTGCTGCTGCTGTGTCACCAAATAAATGGGAATGACAATTACGGTAGATAGACCCGTCACTTTCGTCATTCCCCCTCTTCCAGTGTAATAATATTACGGGGGACTATAATAACTAGAACCTACAGTGAATACAAAAGCCTGTATATTTCCCTATTTTTACGAACAATATTTGGTCCTATATACTATGGTCCGCCGTAATAATGGTCTAGCAGCACGAAAAAGTCATACCAGGTATGTATATATTTGCATCAACCGCAAGACGAAAAGTAGTTCGCTTTTACTTTCTAACCCTCTGTGTAGTACAGACGTTACGTGTACCAGGGTAGTATGTTCGTCTCTGTGTCGACCACTTTGTTTGTTACCCTCGTATATTTCGTACCCCCGACTCTAGAAACAAGGAGCTGTAGGATCAAAAGGCGCCGCTCGCTAGCCTGCCTACACACATCACGAACATCACCTACCTGCTGCGCTGTTGGACCACCCCTGCAATCTTACAGGTAGGTGTGTGCATACTGCGTTTTTCATACATACATCAAGAAAGAGCAGAAGAGAGGCCAAGAATATGTACGAATATCATAGTGAGACTCACCAACAAACCCGTACGTGCGTACTCATCATGTCTGTGCTGGTCCGTCAACATCTATCTATCTATCTGATGCAACCTTTACGGGGAGTATTTCAGACATGTTTCAGTGTCTTGGTGTGCTTGTCACGTTTAAACTGTCGAGCCGTGTGGGTTTTTCTTAGAGGCGAGGGGGGACATTCAGCGATATATATAATACAGATATCGGCAGACGACGTGCTTTCCCGTATACATCACCGCCGTATGGACCAGGCAAACCACAACCGATTGATGACTGTTGGGGGGTGGGACGTCCTGCTCTCGCCGTGCAATCGTACTCCTGTACTGGCATATATATGGCATACCACTCTGTCCCGTAATATAGTAACCGTATTTTACGATAAGGCGCGTGAGCGCGAAGCGCGAGCCTTTTTTTGCTCTCGGTTCCAAGGAAGAAAATCAGAGTCTCAGACGTTCAGTCTGAGAGCCAAGGTGCCGTCTGTACCGATGCCGACTGGTTTCTTTCCACACTCGAACCAACTCCACCTGCGACTTCACAAAAAAAAACAAGCAAACTGAGAACAGCGCTCGAATGCTTTTCATCGAGGGTTTTAACAATGTGTTTTATAGATAGATTGCGAATAAAAACACAACGTGTCGGTGAGTGAGTACTGCTGTTGTTGTAGTATTGTATGAAAGATGATATTATTAATAGATGACAAACTGTGGGCTTGATCATTATATTTTTTCGTTACTAGTAACTAACTGCTGTACCGAGGTTCGACTCCCACGATCCTTGCTCTTTTCATTTTCAAAATTTGACGTATTTTGTACCACACAAGCTTTTCTGACCTACCAGGTACTATTACGGGGGGCCATAGTTAACAGGACCAAATATTGTTAGTAAAAATGGGTAAACATATAGTTTTTTTATGTATACTATAGGTCCTGTTAACTATGTATGGTTCCCCGTAATAATATGTATTTCGTCTCTCCGAATTCAGAAAAAAATAATTATCTCCAATTTGTGCGCTGATGATTAGTCACGTTTGACCAAATAGCCCAATCAACAGGTACTCACCATCGAGTCATAGTGCGGTATGACGCATGAATCTTACAGTTTTGTGCTGGCGAAAAAACAAGAACAAAAGATTTTGTGGTGGCGGCGGATGCTGTGTGCTGTATATCCTGCTGTATGTGACGCTGCTGTTTGTTGTAGTGATGCTGATCGTTTATGCGTATTTTACATTAATTACCGTTCAAGTTGTATGTTTTTACGCAAGGCCACGGAGTGTGGGCACACATACGCTTGGCGTGCGTTCATACCTCAACCTTTCACTGTTTAAATAGTTGCTCCCAATAATTGGGACCAAATCAAAGTATGTTCGAGAAAAAAATGTAGGTACTTCGTGCACTCGCAGTATTATCGGGTTTTCACTTCATTCAGCGGATATTGCGAGTACTCGCTGTATGTAGTATTTCGAGGTTCTGTACTGCTACCGAGGATGCTACTCTGTGGATACTCCCTGTTGTTGTGGTTCAAGTATCTTGGGGTTCTGTACTGCGGGTGCTGCAAGCACTAAGAGTATTTCGTCCGTTAGTAGTGTCTGTAGTGCGAGTACTCGCAGTAGTACCGGAATACTCTCAACATATCACATGCCCAGTATACTTGGAGTATGACGTATACCTTCAACCAAATAAATGTGCACCGTGTCGACAGTTGTTACACAATTAATTAATTATCATTCACATTTTGCGGGAAAAAACAGATGGTCTCACGAGTGGGAGTTGGAGCAAATTGCTTTCGCTGGGGACAACTCGAGTACCTAAGCACTGGCAGTGTTCCGGGAACATATGCTGCGGGGAGTATTTACTGCGAGTGCTCTCAGTGTCTCGAGGCTTTGTACTTCGGATATTTTCAGTACTCGAAGGATTTCATGTGTCGATACTTACTGCGGGAAATAAATTTGTCTGTGCTCTCGGGGTTCCGTATTGCCCATGCTCTCAGTATGCTCCCAGTAGTTGGGCCTTCTCAGTACCCACTACTGCTGCCGCCAGTACTTCAATATTCTCAGTACTCGGACTACGAATTATTCTCGAGCATCTTCTACATAGTATACCCTGTGGCTGTGAATACTTTTTTTTTACCCAGACAGAGCGCCAAGAAACATACTCGGAGTATGTTTTTAGGAAATGTAAGCATGTATGTATGTGCTGGATTTTACTCGGCCGGTCACAAAGCGAGTAATATATCGCAACCTCGACTGTATGTAGTAGTAATATGATCCCACACCATCTCCACTAAACTATTGTTTTAATAACAGCAGTGCGCAGTCTGCCCCCCAAATTTTGTGTGTGTGTTCTTCACATGATGGGTGAATGAAGGTAGTTCTGAACACGTACGTGTGTGTGCAGGTATTTCATACGAGCATTAGTTCGCTCTTGCGCCACTCCCCTAGGCACTTTCCGAGGGGAACCTTGTATTTCGTATAATAGTAGTATCGGTGCCACACCTGTTACTGTGGTCTTGTTTTTTTAGTTCTACCTAACGAAACCCAGCTCTACGAGTATACTCGTGGGCAGAATGTGCCAGTCCACAAATCCGTCAGAAGAACACCCTGTTGTTGCGGAATTGCTTGTTGGAGATCACGGTGCCGACTGGTCTCTCTCGTCACTCTCACCTACTCCAACTAACTGCGACTTCACGAAAAAAGGTACCCTGGTAACCACAAAGACAACTGTTACAGCGCTCGAATGCATTTATTCGAGGGCAATAACACGGGCAATAATAATAACCAGGTATATTTTTGAAGAGGGTTTGACGTGCCAAACGTAGGC
This sequence comes from Nereocystis luetkeana, assembly GCA_031213475.1. Lineage (NCBI taxonomy): Eukaryota > Phaeophyceae > Laminariales > Laminariaceae > Nereocystis > Nereocystis luetkeana. Next base: position 34,175 of record JARUPZ010000242.1, read on the forward strand.
CTGACGGGGCAAAGAAAGGTAGGCCGTCAACCAAATTATTCGGCCACAAGACCGTGTTAAAAATCAAGTATCGAACACTCAACTGGTGGTCCTAGTCACAGCTGATGTACTCACATCCGGCCAGCCGGCAACCCGTGCACGGCGGAAGCACGCCCAAGGCCGCCCCCGACACAGGGTCGGAGATCACGATGAGGCAGTTTTGTCCCTTGATGTGAACCTCGTCTCTCGCAAAAGCACAAACAACGCAAAAATACGTCTGAGAAACGTCGAGGAGCGCTGAGAGCACAAGGCCAACAATATATCGTGCTTCTACTAACTGTCTTTAGTAAGTTGAAGGTTTGCTGGACGTATGCACATGAGTGTTCTCTTTATGTTCGAGTATGATGTGTTGCAGCATTGCGGAACGAAAGCACATCGACACATAAACGTGATACCGCGTGTACGTCCGTCCGTTTATGATTCGGATTTAAAAAATCTATGTTGTTGTGAGGACATACAGCAAGCAGTACCTGGTAGTGTTTTTTCCCGTTTTTTTGTTTTTGTTTTTGTTTTTTGCTTGAAATTATTAGGGTGAATTACTTTTGTCTTGAACTTAGTGCAGCATTATAATGCCCAATTTATTGTGGTAATTCTCGTCTTGAATTTGGTGTACGAGCTTTCGACTTGAATGCAGTGTTGTAGCGTTATTATGTTGAAGGTATTAATTAATTATTATTCCTCTTGCCATCAGATCTGACAATGTGCAGCATGATCTTCAACATGGATCACTCATAACTTTCCCGAATTAATTGTGTGACGACGATCCCGGCGGTTAGGGTGGGAATTCTAATACTCCGGAGTGTCTAATTTTGTCCAGTTGTTTTTTGGCTTGAAGTTTATGTGCTGTATGCTGATGTTACAGTAGTGTCGGGACGACCCCGGACGGGAAACGCGCCAGAAAATGTTGGAGTCCCTTCACGAGGAGCGAGCGACCCATGGTGGTCACATGGATGGATGGTTTATAAGGGTAAGGATTTTCAAGATAGGGAGGGATGATATGCCAGGGGATATCAGCTTCCCTCCGGGTAACCCGAAAACCCGCGGGTACTCGAAAACCGAGGGCAACAAGGTGGGACGCTACCTACCTGCCAAACGGATAGGACCCGCCCACTATATCCGCCGGGTACGCGCGAACTTGAATCGGGGTCCAGCCTAACAGTTTTGACACACATTATTCGATAAATAGCTACTGTACTGTAGGCTTAGGCTGCAACACCAGTGGGAAAAGGTATTGGTCGATGACCACCAACCCACCCCCGCCACCACACCCACTATTGATGTACAGCAGTACTACCACTCATACCTCACAGCAGCACGCTCAGCACTCCAGCACACGGACCCACGCCCGCACAGTCCCTACCATCTACAGTAGTAGTATAGCAACAGCACATACATACATGCAGGAGTAGTAGGTTCATGGGTACACGCAGCAGTCTGTCGCTGTATCGCTCTGGGCGTTCCTTTTTCTTATGATGCCCCACCTACCCCGCGACCGAGCGACGCGTTCCTGGCTGGGGCAGCACCGTTCGACGCTTCTCGCCCCCGTCGATTAGGAAGTCGGTGCCTATTCCGGCGGGGACACCGACTATGGGGCGTGGTTCCACCGTGTTACCCCGGGAGTTCCGGTAGCGCTCGAGAGATCCGGTGCCCGACGGGACATACTTGAACAAATATATATGCTCGTACATGGTTCTGAAGGTCAGAAGCGACACCACCACTACGTATGAGCCTAAACTGCAAAGAAATACATACGTAGTTTCATAGAGCCCAGTCGCCTTAACGCATTAATTAGCTAGGAGGTATGTATGTGCGGTACTCCTCTTCTTGTCAATAATTGCCCGTATTTTGCGTTTTTTGTTCTACGGGTGATTGTAGCAATCAGGACCCATCGTAAAGGCAAAACTCTTTGTTCCAGTTTTTTATACGGGGCAAATTCGGTCCTGATTGCCATGCCCCCCCCCGCCAATAGTAGCGTGAACGGTATCATTACGATCGGGTAGTAAGAAATTCTCCCCCATCCCCCGTATGTATGTCGGTACGCGCCTTGCACATTTATCTCGACAAGCCTTTAAGGGTTAACCACGTACGTACCTGGTATAACCCTCGTCGACACGCGTCGAATTGCACCTACCCACGTTATTACGGGCGATCTCGGGGCCTTTTTTTTTGCTAGTATGCCACTACGAGATATTCTCGCCGTCGACACCAAACGAGAGGGGAGACCCTCGGTTCGACTCAACATACATGCCAATATGGTACTCTCCCTTCACGCTGTCTAGTTCCAACCGTAACCCTAACCGTGACCCCAGCGCGCGACACTAACCCTTAGAGTACGGCGTGGAAGACACACCAAGTTTTGGGACAGGTCTGTCCGGGCGATCCCACGAGAACGACCGTCCACGATGATGATATAAGTAGATCGTGTGTGAGTGATGAGAGAGGGCTCTCTCGTCCAACATACCTAGCCTGTTGGGAAGGGTTCAGACACCGCTCGTGCGCCAGACAAGATATGGGGCTGGCGACAACAAGAAAGGGGTATTGGAATATGTACGACCACAGCGGTCAGTCGTACAATACAATATTATACGTACGTATGACGCCCACGAATGGTGGAACCTTCGCTGGACAATGCTCATGCTACGGTTGGGTCGCGAGCCCCGGCAGTCACATACTTTTCGACATACCAGGTACGTACATAATATGACAAAATAATACCAAATGAAAACCGAAGGAAAACTACTCCAGTTGATACACACTTTGAACAGAGAATCGATTCCCACTCGATGATCTTGCCTTGCCGCCGGACTGAGGCCGGATAATCCGCATGTTTGTGGCAGATGTTTCTGGTATGGAGCTGTTCGTTTCAGGCCCTGCACAATCTCTCACAGCTGCAGTTAGGCGAGGAACTAGACGATCTACACTAGATCAGGACCTGCCCGGTGTGTGCCGTAATGTTAGCATTACTGCTGCCGTTAGCATTCGACAGTAGTAGGCCTTTCTTTCTCCTCCTCACGACGGCGCGAAGCATCTTGCACTTCAAGCGGGAAAAATCCGTAACAGGCCCTCTCGATATTTTGTGTAACTGGTATCGTTCGAAGTCTGTAACCCATACGGGAATATTAACCCATGACGTCAACTCTATGGCATTTAATATACATAGTGTACGAAGTTGATGCGATCGCCCAGAAGTAAGTGTGCACAGTTGCTCCCATACCGCCGTAGGTACTTCACAGTCCTGTCGTGAGTAGGCTGGAACTGCAGTAGTAGCACAAGGGCAGCCCTGAAGATTCACGCTTGACTAGCTATACAACCAGGACCGTGTGCGCCTTTTTCATGGTGTGCGTCATTTATGAAACCCCGGGGACATCAATACACCGTAAGCACTCGAGAACGACACTATAGCGTTGCCAAACGTTTTGCCAAATTGGCAAGAAAATGGATATTTGAATCTTGCCAATTTACAAGAGAAGGGTTGTTTTCACACCTTGGACAGATAAGCGATTCCCACTGGGTGCATGATAGAGATGCTTCAAGGTAGGCCTATCCCCGATCTTGCCCGATCCAGCTCTTCTTGTTACCGGTTGAATGAAACCCGTGTAAACTCCATGTACTAGCGAACGATCCCTGGATGGGGTCTGTACTACGCAAATCTTGTACAGCCTCTCGCAAAGGCAGCCGAGGAAGAAATTGATCTACTGTAGATCATGATATGCCCCGTGGTGTGCAAGCGTTTACTGTTGTGTCCTTAACGGTTTGACCACTGGATTGTGCAGAAGCAAGCCGGACACCTTACGTTCAAGCGATTAGCCCCCGAAACGGGACTGCCACCCTGATGCCGTTGGAACTTCAGGCAGAAACAATGGCGATCAACACTGGTCACTACAGCAACGGCCACAGCGCGCTTGAGGCGTCGTGCCAATCCGTGCTGTCGCTACAATGGTTGAGTGCAAGGAGTCGTACGGCACGGGCCTAACTCAAGCATCCTCCCCGAACTGCCGGGCGGTGACGCTGCTCGTACTGGATACGATTAATTGATTACACCGAAGCTGTCCACCATTGCTTTCGACACCACCTCGGGATCTGGGTAAACCCGAGCCAATGTGCTGGCAACAGGAGTATAATCGGGTGACGAATGGGAGGAACATTGTCCTCAACTACGGCTGCCGTCCGTTTAGCTGGTCAGGAATAGTAACGGCCTCCTTGATACCCCTCTCTCTCTCCGCTCGATTGACCGACCGTTCCGCGCTCTTGCCACTCGTGGCAGCGAATACCATCCATCGTTAGTGCGCTTCACCGACATTTTCCTGTCCTGGTCAAGGGAACAGACGAGCACCCGCCCCGCCCACACAGACGGAAGCTAACCCCGCCATGCCTCAAGCTGTGGTAGACGCGACCGACAAGCTGGGCCACATCGCCACGACGGCGCGGGGCTATTACGACTCCGACGACCTCTACAATTACCACCGACACGTGAGGAACAGATAATTTATGACAGTAGCGTGAAACAAAAAACAGGGGAATCGTGGGGTTACCATAACAGCTAATATACAACACGTGTCCAGCAGTCCAACAGCAATAGAAGAAGTGCGGGATACGTATGGTACGTAGCAGGGAAGTTCTTGCGCAAGCGCCACGATTTAGCTGGGAGTTCTGGGGACGAGAGGCTGCGCGCATGGCACGGTACGGTCAATTGTTGCGGGCAAGAAGAATAGCCTAGGGCCTCACACGAAATACTGCGGTAGCTGCACAATATGTCTTTAACTCGTGTATATATATATATATGGAACGTGTTGGTGAATTTTGAGTCATCTACTGTATATCGTCGCCTTACGGTATCTGTATCGTAAAGAACAGGCTCCTTTCGATCAGTTCTCGGTGTAGGGGCGCCGAGTTGGACTTCCCCCTACGGCCTTCCACACGGTATGCGCAGCAGTGTGCTGCTGTACTGTATTTGATTCGTGCTTAGACCCTGGCGGCCATGGAAGTCCTCTCGCCCGCTCTCCAACGGTGACAACAGAGTAGTAGCTGTCTGTCTTTGGGGGCATGGGTGCTCTTGCCTGCTTTGCTGCCGGTTGCCTTCCTTCGTGCAAACCATCTAATGCACGCAACTCTCACCTATATCTCGATCATCTATCGCTGTAGCTCACCACTGCTTTGGGCTGCTGTTCATAACTCAGGACGCCTGTCAGCCTGCTTGCTATTGTTCGCGGCTATCAGAGAGGAGTGTGTCCTACAGCCCAATTTTCGTACGCATGCCACGCAATAAATAGAACGCGGGGTTTGTCGAGCGTCAGCTAACATTCGCGGTAGTTCGCGGATCTCGCTGCGATGCGTCATCGTGTCTCAGGGTACAGGATACAGACTGGGTCCGACGTTAAATTAGCTACGCCATCTCCATACTCAGGTTGCTCCACACAATGCTTTCTCTGAATTTGAACCCGTAGGACGACACTATATCGGTTGAGATTTACGGAACGTCCCCCTCTCCGCGCACTCGCAATGATCACCCCCGACCCTCTTAGGCCTCCCCACCTTGTCACTCACCGTGCCTTATATCGCATACTCCGGATGACCTCCTCAGGCAAGGGGAGACGAGCACCTCCGCGTGGGTCTGTACACCATGCTCCAGGGGGAAGACGCCGAGCTGAAAGGAGTTCCAATGGTGGCGAAGGCCAACACTCTGGCCACCCAAGAGCTGCTCTCTAGGTGCTTCCCCGGCCGCGACGGTGACACCGCTCCCGACAAAAGCACCATCATGGATATGGGTGCCGGGTACGGAGGGACCGCGCGGATAGCCGCCAAGGAGTTTGGCTGCAAGGTACTTGGAGGAGTCTCGTGCCATGCGTAGTACCGGTATTTTATTAACTTCGGTCCGACTGACGCGGTGAACAACACCATGGGAACTGCTATTCCCCATCTACAGCTTCGCCGCTGTGATGCGCCCCTGATCTACACGGGGTGGAGGATGAGAGAAAAACAGAGACAACATAGCAATCGCAGAGGAAAGGTAATGACGACACAAAAAGGAGGGAGGCAGAGCTAGACAGATACATACCCGAAAGAGCGAGCGGAGGTTCGATGAGGGAATGCAGAAAAACCTCTTCTGCCCCCTCCCACATATGTCACTACGCCGAATAAATATATATCGTGGGCTACAGTGCCTTGCTCCCTCGTTCGTATCTATCCCGAAACGCCACGGCAACCAACTTAGGAAGCGACTTACAAGCATTCTCAAGATACTTGTTTTAAAACGTACTACAGTGGGGTAGGGGTGAGACGTTCATTTGTTTAGTCCCCTCAACAGTTTTCCCAACAACATGATTTTTGTAGATGCTCTGAACTAAGGTACAAAGCAGGTGTCCAAAGCAATAGTACAGAGGAAGTCACATAAAAACCAAAATCAATGCTATTATTTTCGTTTTCTCCCCCTTGAAAAATGCCTCGGAGCATGTTTCCAGTCCGACTTGAAATCGAACGTCGCCATCACTCTGAACCGACAATATAACCCTTTTCCCCCCGAAAGGACCCTACTTACACCTCCCGCCCTCCCTCCCTCCCTCCCTTGTTAAAAACCTTCGTTTATCCCAGTCCTCGATAAAGGTCCCCACCCGCTTCTGAATCAGTCATCAACGAAAATGATATAACGTGCGGCGTACACGCATATCGTAGCACGCGCCATAACCCTATCCCCTATTGTAGGTGCTACTACCGCCACTGACAGTGAAACCCGCCCATTCCAACACCGAAAACCCCCCACATCGTCCCCTTGCCCCCCCCCCCCCGCCCCTCCTGCGCGCAAAACCTACTTGAGGTTGTCTGCATCAACATCGCCCAGAAACAGAACGTGTTAAACGCCACCATGAACAAGGCTGCTGGGCTGGAGGATATAATCACCATTCCCGGAGAGAAATCGTTCTTCGACACGGGTATGCCGGACGCAAGCTGCGACGTCGTCATCTCCCAGGATTCGCTTCTGCACGCGGGGCCTGGGAGGCCGAGGGCCATCGCAGAGGCGGCGCGCGTGCTGAAGCCAGGGGGAAGGATGGTGTTCACAGACTACATGCAGGCAGAGGACGCCGGGGCAGAGGACTTGCAGACGGTGAGGGGAAGGAAGGGGGGAAACGAAGTTGGCGACATGGATGACTGGAGGGATGAGGGGGAGGGGCGGGAGGGGGGAGCACCGGGAGCCGATGTGACTATGGAGCTAAACCGCCTGGCGTTGGTGAAGGGTGGTAAGGTGCTCGAGCTTCTCAAGCCTGATTTTTCCCACTCCAGCGGCGTTCGTCAGCGCACAGGTGGTAATATTTATTTCTTGAGAGAGCGCTAGAGCCTCAGTCACTCCCTCCGCTCCACATGGACCCTTCCGGAACCTAGCCCTAACCCTAGCCCTTACGGGCAGTGTCTCTCATCACGCCAGAGCTTACCCTGCCAGCACACCGGCGCGTGGCTGTGTCGCCTAGATGCGATTCCCCGAGCATTGGCAAGTGGCGAGAAACACCCCCCGAGGTTCACGGTAGCACCGTCTAGCCCGCCTTTGCCCTCGCAGGGAGAGCATGATTCATACGAGGCGACTGGCTGCCCCTTCTCGCAGCAACGAGCTATGTCGGTACACCGGGAAATGGTAGAGGCTCTCGGTTTTGTCTCAAGGCTTCGAGGGCGAAGATGGCTCGCACGACGGATACACCCCAAGAGAGATGGGGAAGATGTTCTTCCTCGTGGTGGAGTCGTAGAGCCCAGGTCATGAAAGTCGTTACCTGTGGCCGCCCACTTTTGCAGCTACGCCCAACAGCCCTCCCCTCCCCCGCCTCCCCCGCCTCCCCCCCCCCCCCCCCCCCCTCGTTGCGCCTATCGTCGTGTTCGGGCGCTAAACGCTTGCTCGTCGCGCGGTATTGCGATTCGAAAGGTGTACGACCGCCTCAGGCTGGACGACATAGCCACGCTAACGTCCTACCAGCAATGGACCAAGGATTGTGGTCTGGTGTTCGTCGAGTACACCGATCTGACCAAAAACCTTGAGATCCATCACGCAACGGTGAGGGCGTCGACTCCCGCGACCTTTTTCCCGGTGGTTTTCGCGGTGTCCGGATGTGTGACGCCGTTCCTATGAATCTCTTGGGGACAATTGTTGTCCTGTCGTTCAGCTCCGGGAGGGACGGCCAACGTGTTTGTGGTATGCATGTTAGCAAATGCATGTCTTCTTACATGCCTTGCAATGCTGCTCAGCCTACTCCCCCACCCCGACGGTGCCTCCCCCCCGACGGTCCCCCCCCCCCCCCCTCCCCGGTGCAAGATGAATACCACACTAGGCATTCTCGCACTGCCTTCCTCCTCGTCCTCCGTTTCTGCCGCAGTGGCTTATGAAGATAGATACCGTACGCTCTGTGACGAACGCGAACAGAGTCGGTGATCTGCGGCCCGCCATCCCCTTCGAGTCGGGACGGTCTCCATGCTGTCATTCGGTGTTGTGAAGAACTCTCGTTCGCCTGCCCAGCGTTGTTCCTCGGTAGGCGGTAGGTGCGCTGTTGGTCGGTGGGGCCATCCGGCACTTCCCTCATGTTGAATTGAAGACACGCGGAAATGGTGCTCAATTAATTCCAAATTCTGACTTCAGGGAGTTGACAACAACAGAAAGCGCAGGCGATGAAGACGCCCCCCTTCGCCCAACCGTTACACGGAACGATTTTTAACTGTGAGCCCCTACCGACCAAACTGTCGAAACCGACTCGAACCTGCAGCAATATGAGGTGCTTGTGTCTGAACGCGACAGCATGAACGATGTGGGGGAGCAGTTCAAAGATGACATGCTGAAGGGCCTGCTGGCCTGGAAGTCAGTGCACGCTCGTGGCCTCCTGCGCTGGGGCTTCGTGGTGCTGGAAAAACCGGTGGGCAAAGCGACATTTTATGCTTCGGGTTTTTGTTTGTTGGGGCCGTTTCGTGTGTACCCGAAGGGCAAGGTGCCACTCAAGTCATGGACCCATCTTGAGCCAAGTCGGCGTATGGGCGGCGCGTGGACAAGCTTGTGGATACACTGTTACAATTGGAAGCCGTAGGTCCGAAGTGTGTAGGGTGCTTGAGAAACGTGGGGTTTTAAC
>JARUPZ010000243.1:0-43288 GCA_031213475.1 Nereocystis luetkeana
CTTGTGTGTGTTTATTTCCTTCTTATTGCTTTTATCTTGCATAGAATGTGTATGCCGTGCCTGCATATCCAGTAGGGTGACATGTGGGCATTGCATCGTTTACTGTGCTTACTGCATACCTGGTATGTAACAATTATTGACAAAAAACAAAAAGGAAGACGACGAAGCGAAGCGGAAATAAAAAGCAGATCGCAAAAAGCCGAAAGGAAGATACTGAGACACAAAGAGGGGCAAACGGGAAAAAAAGAAGAGGAAAAAAAGAAGAGGAAAAAAAGGGACAAAAAAGCGACAAAAAGGGGCGGGGGGGAAAAATAATACGAAAGGCAGGCACTGGCGCACAGTGACACGCAAAGTTGCTAGGGTGGCACCATGCTAGTCACATGGATCCCAAAGAAGGGAGCGCGTCATGACGATACCCAGGCGTCAGTCTGTTGGGCAGAACCCCCCCCCCCCTTCCCCCGGTACCATGTAACGGCTATAGCGGGACCAGTTCCACCTGAGTGCGGCAGCTGCTCCCGCACCGCACCTATTCCACTTGAGTGCGGCAGCCGCACTTAAGCGGGATGAATTTGTGTCTAAGTAAGATTTTCACCGCGCTTTCTACGTGGAGCCCCGCACTCGGTGGAACCGGACTTTCAAGTACTTTGCCCCCGAAACGGGGCTGCAGTCCTAAAAGGGTTAAGTGGGACCCTCACCGCACTGAAAAATATACGGCATAAAGACCGAAAGGGTTTACAAAATTTCGAAATGGTGTTAATTCCGAAATAATTTCCGAACTTCGAAAAAGGTGTTGTTACGTTACGTATCACAAAGCTTTAAAAAAGACGGCATTATTATAAGAAAAATGGAGACGGGCAGGTTGCGGTCCGGACGCACGTTTGACAATTTTAGAACCGCAGCCCCGTTTTGGGGGCAAACCACTCTAAGATCTTTCAAGAAGTTTGCCCCCAAACAGGACTGCGATTCTAAAGGGGTTGCCTTTTGTATAGAAGTGAATAAGACTCGGCGAGAAAAAAATACGATCGCTCGTGCCACAGCAGTAGAATATGATTCATCCAACAGATTCCACTTGAAAATAGAGTTGACAAACATTTTTTCTGCTGGCCTCGGGCGACCTGTCACCCCCTGTGGGATGCTGGAAGTCAACTATGATAACTCCACACACAGGGCGCCCGGGTCTTGTTTGGACCATGACGATCGCCGGGAGAGAGGGAGGGAGGGAAGACGGGGGGGGAGCAAGGGAGAGAGGGGGGAGGGAGGGAGAGAAGCGGGAAGGAAGGAAAGGATGGAGGAAAGCCTGTGCCACTGAGCTTTGCCGCTGATATCTCGAAGCACAGTTCCACACCGTCACCCCGATTGGGATGCTGGAAGTCAGCTCTGATAACTCCACAGGCAGGGCACCCGAAGACGTGTGGTTTATCGACCATGACGATCGCCTCCGCGAGGGCTTCGACCTGATGCGTGCGGCATGGGCGTAGCCGTTTCGAAAGAAATTTGTCCGTAGGTGACCATTGAGTGACCCTGATCGGACAGACAGTAGGTGACCATTGAGTGACCCTGATCGGACAGACAGTAGGTGACCATTGAGTGACCCTGGTCGGACAGACCGTAGGTGACCATTGAGTGACCCTGATCGGACAGACAGTAGGTGACCATTGAGTGACCCTGATCGGACAGACAGTAGGTGACCATTAAGTGACCCTGGTCGGACAGACCGTAGGTGACCATTGAGTGACCCTGATCGGACAGACAGTAGGTGACCATTGAGTGACCCTGATCGGACAGACAGTAGGTGACCATTGAGTGACCCTGATCGGACAGACAGTAGGTGACCATTGAGTGACCCTGATCGGACAGACAGACAAGTTTTCTGAAGACAGACACACAAGGTTTCTGAATCCGTTAGAGAGACCACAAGTACACCACTTACTTGTGGAACAGTGAAGAGGCTATCGTATTTTACGCACGAGGTGCCAGGACTCGTCTCAGTGCTGTCGCTGACAGCACTGCTGCTGCTGCAGTAGTACGCGTATCATACAACCTATTAAAGGGAAGCAGACAAGTACGGTAACGAAGACGGCAGAGCTTGTTTCTAGAGGCGTTCTACGATAGAGGTTCACCCTAATTTTTCTGAGGCTCCTCACTTGAGGAGCTCCATACCTCTTCCGAAAACTGACTTCGGCGAAAATCAAAATGCGTCGCGGCGAGTAACCCCATGGTCCGAGTCTACAAAACTTTTTTTTCGAAATGGAGATTGACATTCCGACTATGTGGGGTCACGGAACCCCGTCTTTCAGGGACAAAATAGCGGAAATGTGTCACCTCTATCGTAGAACGGGTCATTACTACTGTACTACTGTAGATTTCACGCATGATCGAGGATAACGAGCGACCAACGTGCATTACCGGCGGAATACGATAGAGGATACACTTACGTACCGTCTCAGGATACCGTGATCGTACCTCAGGTGCATACTGACTGTGCGTACACCACCTGTACGGTGGAGGATGCATGCAGCCCCAAGGTAAATATCATGCTTCTGCTTGTTGTGTCGACGGAGGATGAGTGTACGCACTCTAATCTACCAGGGTGCTCATATCAATGCACCATATATGTGCGATACGTAGAGCAAAGGTGTTCCCTCTTGGAATATTGTTACGGGGGGCCGTATCAACCGCGATCAGAACCCATCGTGGATCCAAACACCACGCATCTCCCTATTCTGTGTTCACAATACAATCCAAATTTACTTCTGGTTACGATGTTCCCCGCAATACCAACTGTCTACCACGTGTACGAGCAGCTCGGGAGGGGGATTGCAGGATGGTGCAGCCGACCGTGTCTAGTAATCGCGGTCTCAGCAAAAATACTTACCTCCGCCGCCGGCGCCATCTCAGCGGCTGGTACCGAAGACACAACGTGTCGAAAAGTCGAAAGGTGCCTCAAAGGGCGGAAGCACTGATAGTTGGTGGACGAACCATATAATAATTCCACGATGCGGCACTACGTAATGAGAAAAAGAGGAAAATGTCCAAAATATTCGTCGCGGTCTCCGTAGTAGCCACCGCAACATTGTGCCGAAACAATTGGCCAGAAGGGGGGGAAGGGGTGGGCAAGGCATCACGATGTCACCTTTGTTATGATCCTGGCTCTCCATCGACAAGCAACGTTGCAATCAGTCACAGTACTGCCCTGGGCAGGAACGAGGAGTGTCGCTCCGCGAGCGTTATCACCGCGATCTCTGCGAGCCAGTTTCACCGCAAGGTACGCGAGGGATTCTGACGCGCGGTATAGTACATAACGCCAACGCTCTACCATCAATGCCGAATACGGCGGGCCCTGCCTTTGCAGCGGTTAATAATACGGGCAGTTCCCCCGCATCCGTTGCCAGGTTGAACAGAAGAAATTGCTCAGAAATATCTCCTGGTGTGTTTGTCGAGAGCTTCACGAGCATCGTCTGTTGGCCCCGTTGGGCGACAAATACACAAGGGAGATAAAAAACCAAACAAAAAACGACCCCCGTGACGCTGACACGAGGGACCCGCCCGGTCGCCGCTCGTAGCACCAATCTTTCGGTGACGGCTTTGCTTCGTGCCGACGCGATCGGCCCACTGCGTCAGACTGAGCATCCCGTGTCCTACGTCAGACTGAGCATCACCGGCAAAAAACGGGCCGTTTCAAAAGGCTGCCACTACACGGTTCCCGTAACGGAACCGAGGGGGTACGAAACTTTGAGGCACGCCACAAAAACGCCATCCCACGCGGCCAAGAGCACGTGCACGCGCTGTGCATCACGGGATGTTGAAGACCTTCTTGAGCTGCACAAGCAACCGCAGGTCGTCGTTGGTCAGCTGGCGGGAGACAATCACACGGCAGGCACACGGCGCGAAAAGAGACGAGGCATTCGGAGGTGCAGCAGAGGAGTTCGTGAGTGAAGACTACCACCTTTACAGTCGGGGTGGGGTGGGGTGGTCGAGAGCTTTTACTCCGACGACGCACTGCCCATCAAACGTGGGAATTTCCCGTGAAGGACAAAGCAGGGCGAAACGAAAACTGAGGATATCCCCGCCCGTCTCCTTTACCTCGCACGTGTGCGTAGGGGAAGCATCCCCAACAAACCACTCGACATTCCGATCGTGACAAAAATAACAATCGGCGCATTATTGACCATGGAAATCACAACCCAAAACCAAGGATAATCCACCCCCCTTCATCGATCAGGGGCAATCTGCCTCTAGCACTGCCAAGAACGGTTTCCCGGTGATAGGGTAGACCAGAAGTTCATCCCAACACAACCAACTCTACGAAAGCGAACCAAACGCCACGGACTCCCTCGCGAAGAGCTGACACAAAAGACGACAATGCGCGCTCGCGTACGTACGTAAGCGACGCCTTCTACCATCCGGGTCGCAAGTTTTGGCCAAAACGTATTTCTGAGTTATGGGGCTTTTCGACCGAAGACCTACCCTTTTTTTTTTTCTTGACTCTACGTTTGTTTTTCCATTGCAGACCCAAGACCATTGGGATTGCTCCTCGGCTCATGTGCGCATTTCTTCTTGAAGTCAGTTTTTGTGTGAGGAGCCTCAGGAGATAGCAGGTGCACCCGTACCATAGGGGGGATGCGTCAGAATGTGGAAGGCAGGGTCGGAGATATCGTAGATCTCGTAACACGCACGCGCGAAGGGCACGTCACCGGTCAAGCAATATCATAATCTCGGGTCACGAGCGGTCTCACGTCATTGACGGTGTAGACCCCGTCCTCGGGAAGATAGCTATCGGGAGATATGTAATCCGTCGCAGACTCTGGGCACCAAAATGGGCCCCCACAGGGTCAGTGTAGCACTAGCATCTCCTTGCTAAATATCAACGAAGAATTCTGCTCGGCTTACGTCGGCCGTAACGACGGCTACACTACATTTACAATAACATATATATATATATTATATATACTGCGAAGTATCAAGCAGACTCCTCGTTTCCTTTGTTACCTTGTCGCGGAAGTTAGCCTTTAGAGCGTTGATCGTTTCTCTCGTGATGCTGCTGTAGAGGCTGCCCGAGTCGGCGGAAAACTGCCGCCCATACGTCAACGTCGACCCACCGTTGCTGTCCTCCACTCGCACCGCCGCCGTGGCCCCCTTTGACACCTTGTCCACTTCACGGTGATTCTGATTGGCCAAGAAGGACGTTACACCCGCACGCGCGAAAGCGGACGGACACAAGTTGGCAGGGAGTCAAGATCGCGGCGTCGGCGGAGGGGGTGGGGGTGTACTCAGGCTCACGCATCGCAGTAGTCGTATGCCCATATATACCCTGCCCTCCCTACAATGCCGGGACATAACACGGCGGGCTTTTACCAATCAGGCAGACGCTGCTTGCACCAAGCGCGACGCGCCGTAAGGTGTTTGGCGAATCGCACCAGGAGTGAGAGAGAGAGTGAGGGGGAGGGCAAGATGACCGACCGCCGCACAGCACCACAACGGCGGGAGAAAAAAAAAAACGGCCGCTGCCGCTGCCAGGGTCTACAGTCCACAAGTAGAGGCCCGTTGCTCCGGGCCTCAATAATACGTCGAATCAGATCAAACCACGGACCTTCCCCTAGCCGTCCTCTCCGCCTGCAACAGCCATCAGGGTGTCTGTAGGCTTCTGGCGCGAACACTCTCAAAAGCACAGACCATGTTTTTTTCATACTGTATATATACGTGTATTGAGGAACGGACCAAATTTCAGGCGCGTGACGTACCACTATATATTACTGTAATCGTCACCATGGCCAAATGTGGTTCGTAAACAATGAATGGGATCATGGGTTCTGATTTCACACCATTAATAATACGGGGGACCATAGTAAATGGGACCTATGGTACACACAAAAACCCATATATTCCCCTATTTTTGTCAACAATATTTGGTCGTCCTATTTACCTTGGTACCCCGTAATATATACCAGGTATATATTACTGCAGTACACAGGGGAATCTACTGTACTAATCAGAACCAAAACATGGCGTGCAAACAAACACCGGGGAATACTGTACATGTTGATTGGGTCCATGTGGGTCCTGACCTATATGGCCCCCCTTCAACGGAAAGGGGGTATGTAACGGTATGCGGGAGTGCGTAGCCCACAAAGGCGCTACCGCGCGGGCGTGTCAGGGGTCAGGGGGCGCTGACCTGTTGGATGGAGGTCACCCTGCCGATTTCCATGCCACCCAAGGCAGGAATGCACAGCGGGGTGCCAACCCTCAGTGTGCCCTCGATGACCTCCATGCCGACAATGATGGGGTCCTTCATGTTGAACACGTGCTCTTTCATTATCTGAGAGCGCGCGCCGATAACAACACGTGAAAAGGACACAGGGGTTATCGCATCTGACAGATCGTCTACAGATCATTCCGAGATAATGATGTAGACATTTCAGATCATCTACAGATCGTTCCCAGTTGATTATGCAGACCTTTCAGATCGTCCACAGATCATTCCTAGTTGATGATATAGACCTTTCAGATCATCTACAGATCATTCCCACTTGATGATGTAGACCTTTCATATCATCTACAGATCATTCCCACTTGATGATGTAGACCTTTCAGGGGAGATAGATAGATCACCTCTCCCTCTTCAGCAATATCTAGCTCACGTTGCCGGGTGGGAGAAATGAAAAACCTGCATCGTCTTAAGACACAGTTCCTCCGTCGAATCTGAACTATTACTACAAAACATTCTGCACACCATCTCATACCGGCAGCTTTATGATCTACTGTCGTTGATCCGCGGTAGATTTTTCGGACGTGTGAGAGGCGTTACCGAATCGGGGGTGAGCCAGAGCTCCTCCAAACGTATATACGACGACGACTGGGAGAAAAATTTAAAGTGATACCCCACACCGCTGTCGTACAACATCACGCATCAGACTACCAGGATAGCACAAACCAGCCCCGTGCCCAAAGGTACACGGGAAAATGACCGTCGACATCCGCCTTTTCATTTCACGCCGAAGACAGGGGTAAACAAAAACCCAAACTAGGTGGACAAGAAAAAAAACAAACAAACAAACAAACGAACAAACGCTATATTCATATGTTACCTGCAAAAATCCCAACCCGGTACGTAATTTTGTTTCATACTTTGAAGTATTTGGACATGGTCGCGAGCGTCGCTCTGTTTCATTTTTTTTCTTGTACCCCCCTGCCCTACCCCTGCCCTGCCCCTCCTTGACGTTCTCGCGCACACCACCGCACCTTCGCGATGCAGGGGAACACGGCGAGGTTCTTGGCGTCCGTCCGCCTCTGCTCCATGAGGCGGTCCATGTGCGCGGTGAACTGGTCGAAGAGATGGTAGATGATGTCCGCCGTGAAAATCCGAACCCCGGTCTCGTCCGCGTGTTTCCTAGCCTCGTTGTCGATCTTCACATCGAAAGCGAGGATCGTTGCGTACTCCGGAGTGCCCTGCAAAGAAAACAAAACGAAAATAAAACATGAACCCTGACACGCAATCGTGGCACACAAATAAACATGCTTTCGCCACTACCCATTCGCGAATAGTGAGGGGGCGCATACTGAACACCAGCTAAATATAATATATATGAAAAAAAAAATCGCAAGTTGGTCCAGCTATTTCCACCGCACTGCTTTCTTTTTCATGAAACTGTTAACCTTTCCAGGAGTGCGGTGTCGTTTTGTATTTTCGTCGTGCGCCCCTGTGCCTCCATTTACCAGGTATGTCGTTATGTTCTTTATATTTTCGTCCTCCTTCTCTTGCTCCTTCCCACGCCGTACCTTGGGTCACATCGTAGACTCCCCTCCCCCCCCCCCATTGAAGCTGTCATCCATATGCAAGTCCGCCTCAAAAGCGGTTCTTAGTAGGATGCAGCTCACCCTTCATGCGACTCGCCGGACACCTCACGGCGCTTCGCGCTTGGTGCAAGCAATGTCTGCCTGGTCGGTGAAAACCCGACATGCTCCGTCCCGGCATTGTAGGGATGCGAGGGTCTATGGTCTTACGACTACGGCCATGCATGAGATTGAGTGCAACTCTCCTATCGAGTACACCCCCCGCCGACATTGGTCAAATGACCAAGGCAAGCTAAATGAGTACAACTCTCCTATCGAGTACACCCCCCCCCCCCCCCCGACATTGGTCAAATGACTAAGGCAATCTAAAAACGAATGAGTACGCCCCGACTACGGGTGCTGCGGCTCGCAAGGGGTGCGTGGCCAATGGCCGCATGACTAAGGCAAGCAACAAAAGAGTACGCCTCCCTCTACCCCCCCCACTACGGCAAACACCTTGCGCTTTTCATCCCGAGAAGGGCAAGGCACTCACTTTCTTCCACCACGAACATACAAAACACAAGAAAAAAAACAATACTGAAAAAATCAAAAAAACAATACTTTGCTCGTGAGACGCGAAAAAACAAAACGGCCCAGGAGTTGGGCCGTGCCCGACCATTTCCACCGCCTATTATTACGGGGGGCCATATTAAATAGAACCTATGGTACATACAAAAACCTACATATTTCGCTATTTTTACTAACAATATTTGGTCCTATTTAATATGCCCCCCCGTAACAGGACAAAATATCGTTAGTAAAGATCAGCGATATATTTAGGTTTTTGTATGGGCCGTAGGTTCTATTTAATATGGTCCCCCGTAATAATAGCCTCTAGGAAAACATGCTTTGTTACACGGCGTACCGCTGCGTGCTGTCATTCACCAGAGGAGTCTCGGTTTTGGGCTACGAACAAATTGTCAGACCCGTTCCGTCCCGACCGGCGCCGTGAGAGAGAACATCGGGGAATCAACGCTGCAGCGCTCTCATGGAGACGGTAAACGTCCCGCTTCGACAAGCTAGCGGCCAATACGAAACGCAACGTGGGTATGTGCCGTTTCGAGAGCTGCGCGTGCTGTCTTCACGCTCCAGGTATGCCAATGCGAAACGCAACGAGGATATGTGCCGTTTCGAGAGCTGCGCGTGCTGTCTTCACGCTCCAGGTATGCCAATACGAAACGCAACGTGGGTATGTGCCGTTTCGAGAGCTGCGCGTGCTGTCTTCACGCTCCAGGTATGCCAATGCGAAACGCAACGAGGATATGTGCCGTTTCGCCGTTTCGAGAGTTACGCGTGCTGTACCATAGCACGGTATGCTTCGAAGTATACAGATGGAAAATCGATGAAACGGTTCGTGCATATCGTAGTCTAAAGTTGAGACAGCACGCGTAACTCTCGAAACGGCGAAACGGCACATATCCTCGTTGCGTTTCGTATTGGCATACCTGGAGCATGAAGACAGCACGCGCAGCTCTCGAGTCTCAAGGGTAGACTATGATATGCGCGAACCGTTTCATTGATTTACCATCTGTATACTTCGAAGTATACCGTGCTATGGTGCATGTGCCGTTGTGAGGAGCTACAGAGTAGGAACCGCCTCAACGCTTTACATGTGCGGTCCGGCAGCTGGGTGCTCGTCTTCTGCCATCAAACGAGTGCTGTTGTACACGGCATTTGGTCAAACGCGGATAAAAGGGGCGTGTTTCTCTTTTTTTTTTCTGCTTTTTGTTTGTCTGTCAGGGCGCCGACTGGCGCCCTGGTGCTTACAGCGCGGCCAGCCTGCTCAGGTCGCGTTCAAGCTCAGCCTATGCCACGGAGCGGACACTGCGGAAAAAAGTCGTGCTGTACGTGTATCAACCATGGGTGTGCATTAGACAAGAGTCAGCTGTGCCGTCTGAGCGACCTTTTCAACGCCCCAACAGTGCCTTCTAAACGTCCCAAACTATCGGCTTCAACGCCTCAAATGTTCTGTTTCAAAGCCTCAAAAGTGCCGTTTCCAAGCTCTCCAAGTGGCGAATCGACTACGGCCATGTACCGTCGAAATGCTAGGAGTGAGCCGTTTCACCTTCTCGTTCATGATGCTGGCGCGCATGACGTCTTTCTTGAAGACGGCACCGATGCCGACGGCGAACACAGGGATGGGTGGATCGCACTCCTTCCTCAGGAACTGCATCAGCGCCTCCAACGCGCCCAGGGTGCTGGCCTGCACCATCACGCCCTTCGGCTCCAGGTCCATCTTCATCAGGTCCGTGAAATCGCGCATCACCTATATCGCAGCGCGGTTAAGAAGCCCGCGTAAAGTACGCCCCAAAAAAAAAAAGTCAACACATTGTTGGATACGAAGAAAGTTGATTTAAGTAGAAAAAAACGTCAGCTATGAGATCGAGGATTTTCGTCGAAACTCATATTTGCTCGCGGTGTGTGATACTTCGATCGCGTGTACTACGGGTTATACAGCACTTCCCACTGGCCTGTGCACTGTACAGTAGCCACACGACCAAGTAGAGCAGTGGGTAGTGCCGAATAACCTACAAAAATATATATTTCCGGGTTCGACATATTTCACGTGTGCATACGGTAAGGACGTGAGCCATCGCACCTCCCTATTGATAGGCCGATTTTGAAAGCTCGATTGCAACAACCGGGAGGGGGCCAATGCAAAAGGACGGGAAGGGATACGGTGGCTGTTGAAATACCTCTTTGAGAGCTTCCCTTAGACAAGTCGGTCAGACGGTTTCCTCAGCTTCTTGGCTGTGGAGCAATCCAGCTTTGAAAGTCGGTCTAGGGGAGTGCGACAACTCGCAACCTTTTCATGTACCCGGTAACTTCGCCAGTGGGTACTGCTATAGAACCAACACACGTCTTCACAGCAGTACCCCCTGACGACGTTAAAGTCCGCCCGACCAGCGGTTCTTAAAAATGGTAGGACGCAGCTCACCCTTCATGCGACTCGCCCAACACCTCGCGGCGCTTCGCGCTCGGTGCAAGCAATGGCTGCCTGGTCGGTGGGCACCCGACGTGCTCCGTCTCGGCATTGTAGGGATGCGAGGGTCTACGGTCGTGTACCACTACGGCCATTCATTAATTCGAGCATATTCCTCTCTCCCCGACCTCTACGGGAGGTGGTAGCTAGTAGAGGTCGGCATAAGTCAGCACGTTTACGAGAGAAAATGCCATATAAGTATGGTCCAACCGGCACTTTTCAAGCTCTCCGACGAAAGCTGCTGTAAGTCGTTTTTGAAGTAGAAGACGCGTTGAAAGGAGCGTCACCGAAATGTACCCGACAAAAGGCGTTCTACGATAGAGGTTCACCCTAGATTTTCTGAGGTTCCCGCTCTTCACTTAAGGAGCTCCATACCTCACCCCAACCAAGACTGACTTCAGCAAAAATCAAATTCCATCCCGATGAATAATCCCATGTCCCAAGTATACAAAAACGTAATATTTCGAAACAAGATTGGCATCCCGAGGATTTTGGGTTAAGGAACCCTGTCATTCAGAAAAAAAATTGAAGGAAACGTGCTACCTCTATAGTAGAACGTGACACAAGCACAGGCGATATAAAATAGCAACGTCGGGGCTAGTTGGACCGGTTTTACGGGAACCCAGTACCCGCCCCCCCATTGGAAAAGATTTGCGTGACGGGTGCTCCAAACGACCCACACGCAATCGGTTGTGTCACGGGCCGTACTCTGGGATACCGCGCTGGATGTATCTGGGATACTACTTGTAAACCACGGACAGATAGATCATGATCTATCTATCTGTGTACAGTAGATGATCTAGTTCCTCGCCTGCCGTTGTGATAGGTAGTGTAGGATAACTGCATAGTACAGCAGATCAAACGAAGGAAACACGTCCTACATCATGCAGAATATACGACTACTACATGGCAACATGAGCTAGATCCTACAGATCCCACCGATCATACAGATCATATAGATCCGGCATGAGTTTATCTTCCCTGGCAGATCTACAGACTATCTACAGCTTGTGTGCTGTTATCTGTCGACCGCACCTCCTCCTTGATGTCCTCCTCGTCATCCTCAGGTCCCACGACCATGATGGGCGTACCGGCCACAGCCTTCTCGATGCCTGTGGCACACAGCTTGACACCTATCGCGCCAGAGATGGCCTTGTGGTGGACATACTCGCTCTTCACCTGGAAATGAAGGATGCGTGCGTGAAGTGCAGCGGTTGACGACAACGTAAGTCACGTGTAACCGGAAGTCGCTGTACAACATCCAACAAAGCACAAAGGGACACTTGTCTCCTGTCGGAGCTCAACAACCATTCCCCTAGCATCGAAACACCTGAAAACTACACCGCGAGTAGTACCATGCCCAAGCCTCACACCCTGTCACTGTCGTTTCACCACACAGATAATAAAAGTAGGTCGGCTGCAGCTCACCCGAAGCTCCCTGTTCGGAGGAGGTGTGAGCAAGGCCCTGATGGAGGTGACCTTGGGCCCGTCGAGAGTGCACACAACGATTGTGTCCCTGTGTCCAAATTGTCCGGCAAGCAAGCAAGTAGACCCACACCGGCGACAGACAGGCAGCAATGCCGATGTCACCAAGGTGCAAACGACGATCATGGGCGCGGGCGGGACAAGGAACCACTTCGAACGGCGGGAGTAAAGGGTCAATCTCGACATGTGATGAATGAGGCAGGCTACCGTAGACTAAACGGTCTGTCTCTGGTTCAGCGATGCCAGACTAGGCTCGACCATCCCACGAAGTGAATGGGCTCCGAACAAAAAAATTGCCCGCAATCATAAACATGGCAAACTGTTGGAGCACTAGCAGTAGCCGGTCGTTTCTCCACCTTCGAGGTTAACTCCGTTTTCCCCAGCCTACCTATTGTAGTACGGTTACTATTCTACGCCAGTAGCATCGATTGTTGAGTGCTGAATAACCTGCAGTAGTGTCGATAACCTACAGTAGTCGTGGTTACACAGTCGTAGCTGCAGTTTCGTAACTTCCAGTTCGTTCAGCAGGTACCAGGAACGCCCGCAAGGGCGGGCACAACGTTTCACATTCTGTCATTCCGTGTTGGATCACTGACTTCAGAATTTCGGAAGGGGCATACCCGTATACATGGTACGATACGAGTATACTCGTATACCTGGTACCATGTCCCGAAATAAAGGTACCCTTTTGATGGAATATTAATATGCACAAAATCCTTATATTTTCGGACAGATTGGTATCATCCATTTTTTTTAATGTCATGTACGTGATTGACGGGGGCTCCTCGATTTGCTGGGGCCCTGGTTGTGGGTTGCAATAAGATTCGTTACGCAACGACACAGGCACTGCAAGTATTTATATCGGGCTTATGATAGCTTGCAATTCGGTATCAAAATCTGTTCATATTGGGTTATGGATATTATAGCTCCTCAAGTGTGTTACTCCTAAAGCGTACAACATTAACATTTCGCTTTCCATGTTAGGATATTGCGAAACGTTCAACATTGCGCGAAATTCGGACGCCTTTGGGCCTGCTGCGGTGGTGTGCGGCGGCGGCGGTGGTGTTGCTCACCCTTCCTTGAGCCTGCCGTTGACGATGATGACGTCGATGGTCATGCCCAATCCGTCGATGGCTTTCACTTCGAGCACGGTGCACTCCAGAAGATCCGGCATGAACATAATCTTCTCCGTCAGCCTCTCCTGCAGAAAATCGTGCAAATAAAACGAATATTCCAACACAGCGTACACACAAGTCAACGGCTGCTTGTAACGCCCCGTTGGTTGAAGAGGAAAGCGCTAATCCAACGGCTATTTGGAACGCCCCGTTCGTTGAAGAGGAATGTAAAAATCCAACGGCTATTTGTAACGCCACGTTGGTTGAAGAGGAGAGTGCCGAGGATCGGTCCATCGCTACGGCTGAGGTTGGATTCACTCTCTTGGGACTTGGGAGAGGCAAAAATCGACGACAATAAGTGAGGACTGCAGCGTCGGCCACTGTGTGATTGGGGGGTGATACAAACTATTACGGGGGGCCATAGTAAATAGGGCCTACGGTAAACACGAAAACCTATATATTTCCCTACTTTTACCAGCAACATTTGGTCCTATCTACTATGGTCCCCCGTAACAACTGGCGTCCGAGTGACAATGGTTGGTACAAGGAGTCGTGCGGCACGGGCGCAACATAACCCTTTACACCCCTACTACTGCTGGGCGCTTACGCCGCTCCTAGGCAGTGGTTGAAAAGTAACACCAAATTTACCAACCATTTGCTTCGGACGCTATGAGAGGGGTCCCAAACGGGTTAATTCAACGGTTCATAGTGCGCAGAGTAACCGTTCACCGTTACACAGAAAAACATGCGGGTGGTTTCCCTATTCAGGATACAACCCGTTCACACGTACAAGGCGGAGCAAGTACGACAATATTGACGTGATATTTGACGCTGGATAACTACCCAACCTACACACGCGCGTTGGGCGCTTCGGCAGGGCACACCCGCACCGCGCGCAGAAGTCCCGCCTCACAAAGCAGTCGGCATATCGAGACCCAGACCCCGGAACATAGGAGACGCTCTCCGCACCTATCCTACAGTAGGTCCCTCCTCTCAACCATTTGTGGTCAACACCAAAAATGGCACATGCAACTGTAAAGCACGGCTACTGTACCAGGTGCAACGTGCTACCGTATATTATAACCAAGATAACACGCTCCCTGGGACTAATTTCAAGGCCGAATTTACCCAGAACCATAGGGCGTTCTACGATAGAGGTTCCCCCTAAAAATGCTGAGGCTCCTATATCCCCCAAAAATGTATAATGCGGGAGTCAACGGGGACAAACATATAAACACGACTGATGCCACACGCATCTCGTACGCTCAACAACGTAAAGCACAACTTACATACTCATCCTTCCTTCAAGTGCCGCCCGGTCAGGACGCCGCGGCGGCTCAGCAAGTTTAACATTTCCCGAATGTGATACGAACCTCTATCGTAGAACAGCCTCTTGAGGAATCGAGACATCTCCGTAGATGCATCGCTCGGCGTTTGCTCTCTCTCCGCCGTCGAGGGTGTTGTGATAATGTTATACCCAGTCTTCGGAATATACTACAGTATATTCCGTTGGCACTGACTGACCTGCGTGAGCTTGACAAGCCACAGGAGCAAATCAGGAATCCCCTCTCCCGTGATCGCCGAGGTCGGTACCATGGACACCGTTCGCGTCGGGTCGTCGTTGTTCCAGTACAGCTCCGTGTTGAGGCCCTTCTCCATCACCTCTGCGCACCGGGGGCACAAGCGGGATGGGACAGAGACGCCCGTCAAGACATCGTTCAACACATTGTGACATCGTCAGGACATGGTCACGACATCGCCCTTCCCTGGGCGTGACATAAATACCTCGTCATTACATCGCCCTTGCCTGGTCGTGACATGGTCATGGCACGGTCATGACATCGACAAGACATTGTCATGGGTATGGGCATGGTCATGTCAGTGAAATCAACCATGGTCATGCCATTGCCGCCATGACATGGTCAAGACCTCGTCATTGCTTGGCCGCGGCATGGTCAGAGTATCTGCCAGGCAACGGAGGCGCACTTACCCGTGCGAATGCGCGCTGCTCGGTTCTCGAATTCCTCGGCCGTTCCCGGCTCCTGGTTGTCCAGAGATATACGTGCGGGGCCGTCGGGGCTGCTCTTCCAAGCGTAGCACCGATCGATCTGCAAAAAAACAAAAACACGCGGAGGATGTAACGACGACCGCTTAGAAGCTGACGTTAAGGGGAGGACACAGCGCACGATGGAAATTAAACCCCATATCGGCAGCGGCGGCAGCAGCAGAAGCAGCGACAGCAGGAGCAGCAGCAGCAGCAGGAGCAGTTGTCTCAAGCACGCGAACGAACACTAAACGAATACCCTGGTAGGCAACAACACCAGACAAAGCCATGATCGCGTGACCGCGGTAAAACCCTCCCAGAGATTGCTAAACGAGCCTTCGGGATGAGCCTTAGCGTTGAGGGTGGGGTGGCTAAACCAGTGCATCTGAGGTCTACCGGTAGGTGTGGAACGAAGCTTTAACGCAAGCCTGCATGCAACCCGCACAGGATATTTCCCAGGCAGGAGAGTAAATGCCCACGTACGCAGTTGATTCACCAGTTATCACCCCGCCTTCGAAGGGGATATAAGGTACGCAAAACAAACATAACTTACATAAGCAAAAAAAGGAAATGAGCCGCCCAGATGTTGCCTGTGTCCCTGTCAGAAGTAGGAACGGTGATCCGTTTCGAAAGGGATGCGTGGCCGATGGTCGAATGACTAAGGCACGCAACATAATATTACGCCCCCCCTCCCCCCCTCCCCGGCAGGCGGTGTGTGAAACGGGATATATTTCATGCAGCAACCATGGCCTGACCTTGTTGAGCGCGATGACAAACGGCGTGCGCTTCGACCTCAAAAGGTTGAGACTCTCGATCGTCTGCGGCTCCAAGCCGTGCATGAGGTCCACCACGAGGATAGCGATGTCGCAGAGAGAGCTACCTCTCGAGCGTAGGTTCGTGAAGGATTCGTGACCCGGAGTGTCGATCACCAGCATCCCCGGCAGCTTGACGTCCACCTTCATAGTCTCGTTCAGCTCAGCCACCTTTTGGATGGCATCACAGAAAACAAGACAACACAAATCATCATGGGAACGACCAGAGGGAATTCGTTTGTTGTGCTGTTGTGGATGTTCTATTGATAATAGTTGTTGGTTACTTGGTGTTGATGTTTGGAAAGAAAATACCTCGGCGGTAATATCGTTTTTTCCCTCATAACTCGCTTGAAAGCTTGGTGTGATACTTCGATTGCGCGTGATGCTTTGCTCGTGGTGGTGTTGTCCGGGCATGAACTCATCGCCAAACTATAGTCTATGATCGTGTACGATAGGCTCCAAACAAGTCAGGAGGCAAACAAGAAAATGTGAGGAGCAAACACATCCAAGATATTCGTGTATTGAAGAAAAACCGCACGCAAAAGAACAACACGGGGTGCTCAAGATGTTTTGCATCCGCCGTACCAGGTACCCTGGTACGATTTTACGGCAGCACCGCAGCATAGGCCGAAGGCTGCAAGTACTAGTACAGTAGCCCAAAATGGCAGAACGCAGGCCAGCATGACCTGCCTAATTTACCCAAGACATAAACAGCGAAGTTACGCATGGCCGTTTCAGCGAAGCACGTAGTACGGGAGCACAGCTGAAGTGGGAATACCGCAACGGCCCACCCACCAAGCAAGCGGAGGCCAGCAGTCAAGCGAAAGCACCGGGCCTATCAGAGTTCAGTAGCCAAGCAGAGCCCAGCAGATGAGCAAAAAGCATAGCAGGCAAGCAGAGCTCAGGAGCCCATGACTCAAAGAAGCTGAACAGAGAGCAGCCCTTTACAAGAGCCAAGTGGTGAATGAAGCACAGCCGAGCAGTACTTCGACGGAACTAGTTTCTATCCTCGGGACAAACCACTCAAATCATAAGTACTTTGTCCCAAAAAAGGGACTGCAGCACTTGAAGGGTGCTTGCTCACCACACTTTTTCTTCATTTAAAAAATATATATATCCTCCGCGGGATTAGTAAAAGCAAGGTTTAATTCACCACACCCCCACGCTTAAAATACGCGTCGTGTGTCAATTTAACCCGTAGTTGCCGCTGACTACTGGCGCTTGGGCATGCCGACTTTCACGCTTGGGTCTGCTGTCAATTTAACCTGCCGCTCCCGTTTCAACAGCAGAACAAAGTAGCTACCGCTGCCGCTGCTGCTGCTGCTGTCGCACCCCAGGCGCGTGAGCATGTTGACCCGACCTGATCCCCAAGAGGATCACACGCGATGGAGACAGCCCCCCAAGGGAGTCAAGCACGTACTGTGGCAGCCGAGCAGAGGGGGGTGACACGAGCAAGCAACGTACCTTTTCGCAGAGCGTTTCCTTGGCGAAGAAAGTGGCACCGATCTGCTGAGTGATCCCTCCCGCCTCCCCCTCCTGGACGCTCGTTTGCCGAATCTTGTCCAACAACTTCGTCTTCCCTGTCATCAACGGTAAGTCAGAGCGAGAGCACACCGGCCACGCATGCAAATGTACGTTATACTTGTAGGCGACACAAAACCCAAAAAACAACCGTTACGGAGGCCCGTAGCAACTGTGATAAAATATTGTGAGAAAAAAACAGGGAAATGTATACGTTGGTGTGTGTACCGTAAGAAGGTCCTGTTTACTACGGTCCCTCGTAATAGTGTTCGGAAGCACCAATTATGAAAGCGACAGAACTGAAAAGGGCGACAAAATGCGACTGGAAAGTGAACCCGAAAAAAGGAAAAAAATCTCCAAGCGAAGGTCTGGAAGTGGCCACACCAAAAAACAAACCAATTGACTCGACGCTGTCATCCGTATGTATATGCAAGAAAGTCCACCTTACACGAGATTCTTCATAGGATGCACCACACTCTCCATGCGGCTCGCTCAACCGTTCAGGGCGCTTTGCGTTCGGTGCAAGTAATATCTGTCCGGTCGGTGATAACCTGACATACTCCGTCCCGGCTATTGCGTCCCGGTTACTGTAGGGATGCGAGGGTCTATGGTCATACCACTACGGCCATGCATGATATCGAGTACATCTCTCCTCTCGAGTACACCCCCCTCCCCCCGCCTCAGCCGGTACGCTTGTCTCCCTGCTCACCCGTGTCGACGTGGCCCATGATGCACACGATCGGAGAGCGTAACGTGTCGGGCTGCCGACCTTCTCGGGCGACCTTCTCCCTCTCTAACCGCTTCCGACGGGCATCGTCCTGCACGAGGTAACCACACAAAGCACAGGCCAGCGAAACCGTCAAAACCGCAGGTAAAAAAACGAAAAAATCACGATGAAACCGTTCAAAATAGCAAAAAAAAAAAAAAACTCCGTAAAAACACGACGAAACCGTGAAAACAACGATGAAACCGCCAAAACGCCATCAACGCATACTTCGGTACAACTCCATGATACCTATAGACTATTGCGGGGTGCGTACATGCTTCCAATGTGAAACAACTGTTATAGAACCGCAAAATACCAGTATAGCACAATTCCAGTGTCAACATCGTGGGAGCACAGATATCAATACATAGCGGTCCTCAGATTTGCGACCAGAGTTATATGATATGCCTGTTTGTATATAATGTGTCAGTCGTCACCTATGTTATTGATTGCGAGACCTATATATAGATCGTGCAACACACCGCCTCGGACGGGTTTCACAGCTGGTTTTCTCTGCAACGTTAAACGGCGAGAGCGAAAACGCCTACATACGTAAGTCTATGGAAACATCTTGACGATACCTTTTTTCCAAAGCCATCAATTTCGTTGTGTGTGCCCCCAGGTTTTGCGTCAAATCGGCTCTAGTATCTTGATTATAGTACACGATACACACCCCATTTCCACAAACCCGGCGTTTTACGGAATCAACTTTTTTTTTTTTTTAATCCTCCGGCGGATTGGTAAAACTGAAGCTTAAGCTCATCAGACGGTTTCGCGCTAACTCCTGGGTCTTGTTTCGGCGTAAGCCGTCGTGAGTTGTGGCCGCGGTGATCGCGCTGCAAAGCGTAGTTCAAGTTGCTGTGCTTCGCGATCATGATTATTTGACTGTTTCGTGGAAGGCTGCGGGGTTTCATATTTTCTACTTTTCATCACTTCGTGCGTGAATTCGAACAAACACGGCGTGCCTGCTGCTGCGACTACGAGACACTTGCCTCGTTTGTCTATCACTGCAAGGACCTGTCAATAATAGAGCGAATGAGGGCCTGTGTTATCTGTGTATAGCGTTCGACTGGGCGGCAGAAGTATCTGGAGAGAAGCCGACGAACGGCAATGTTTACACCGTTGACGTTTGTTCCTCTAACCTTTCGCATCTCGGCCTGCAAGATCTCTCGTTGCTTCTCCTCTTCCTCCTTGCGGTGCCTAAAGTAAAAGAAAAACAGCAACACCAGCAGAAGCAGCAACACCAGCAACGGCGAGGGAAGAGGGCCATGGAACATCTCGTCAGAGTGCTGCATTCGCAAATTTGGGTACCGGTCAACTTGGTCCAAAGCACAGCTGACGCCTCTGACTGGCAATACTCAAAACGATCACAAGTAACGCCGCGAAACGAGACAGAAACCCATGCAGCGCTAAAATCAACAGAAAAAAAAGCGCGCCAACAGAAAAAAAAGCGCGCCACGGGGGGTTCGTTTCCTTGCCGTTGACATCTGACGACCTTGCACCTGCATCACGCCTGCGTGCGGTCTATAAACGTACGATGGCTCCCTTCACATCTGACATCTGAACACGAATCAACACGTACCAGGTACTACTGTAAATATCTTAGCATAGATTTATCTAGTTGTTCGTTGTGACATAGCCTCGAGCATGAATAACT
Source organism: Nereocystis luetkeana (assembly GCA_031213475.1). Lineage (NCBI taxonomy): Eukaryota > Phaeophyceae > Laminariales > Laminariaceae > Nereocystis > Nereocystis luetkeana. The sequence goes on from JARUPZ010000243.1 coordinate 20,214, forward strand.
TTGTACGTAACGTCGTGCCTACATACCGCCCGAACATTTGTAATGGGACGAGGAGTAACCAGAAGCCACCGAGAAGGGAAAGTATCGTCTTGATTGGTTCAGGGAGAGTCGTAGAAGAGAGACTGCTACTACTGCGATATGGGAGGATATTCGATTCAAGCCGGAATGGGACGATAATATATAATTCATTATCGGAGAGGGAAATAAAGCATACAGTTCCAAAATCGAAGGAGACAGCAGTACCTACTATTAATAGAAAGAAAAAGATCAAGACGAAAACTGTAAGAAAAATACGAACACAAAAAATAGCACACCTCTCTTCTTCCTCCTTTCGAAGAGCTGCGAGTTTCTGCTGGCGGATGCCCTGCTTCCGCAGCATCTCCATCTCATCCCTCTTCTCTTTCTCGATGAGGTCCTCCTCCTCATCATCAAACTTCCCCGCCGACTCGTCTTTCACCGTGATGTTGCACAGGAGTTCCTGCATGCCAAGCGTATCACAGTACCACAGCCAAGAGTCATGTTCCTGTAGGGGTGGGGGGTGTACTCATGTATATTTTTCAAGAGTCACGCGGGTACCTTCTTCAAGAGTCACGCGGGTGCCTTTTGCAAGAGTGATATGTGTACCTTTTTTCAAGAGACATGCCACGGTACGGGAAGTACCCTTTTCCAAGAGCCATGCTAAAGTTAGGGGGGGGTACCTTTTTCAAGAGTCAAGCTTCGGTAGGAGGGCTACCTTAAAACAAAACGGCCTTGCTACTGTTGGGGAAATACCTTCTTTCAAAAGTAATGTTACGGTGGGAGGGCTACCTTAAAACAAAACGGCCATGCTACTGTAGGGGGAGTACCTTTTTTCAAGATTCATGCTACGGTTGGAAGTGCACCTTTAAACAAAAAGCCCATGCTACTGTAGGGGGAGTACCTCTTTTCAAGAGTCATGCTACGATTGGAAGGGTACCTTTAAACAAAATGCCCATGCTAATGTAGGTGGGGTACCTCTGAGTTGTGCTACGGTGGGAGGGCTACCTTAAAACAAAATGGACATGCTACTATAGGGGGAGTACCTTCTATCAAGAGTCATGCCACGGTAGGGGAAGCCTTAAAACAAAATGGCAATGCTACTGTAGAGGGAGTACCTTTTATCAAGCTTCATGCGACGGGTAGGGAGGGCCCTTTATTCATGCTACGGTAGGAGAAGAACCTTTTTATAGTCATGCTACGGGTAGGGAGGGTACCTTTAATTATTAATAGTAGTCAGAGAGGAGGGGAACCCTCTTTTCCCGTCTTGTATCTCCTGATGTCTGCTTTGTGACGCACAAGCTGGAAATCGGCGGTATCCCCCCCCCCCCTGCTCACCGTGACATCAGCGCTATCCCAATCGTCCACAGCATCCTCCCAATCATCGGCCGCTTCCGCAGCCGCCCCCTCCTCCGCCGGCGCCGCTTCGCCTCCCTCTTTTCCGGGTTTCGTCTCGGTATCAGGCGGTGGCGGGGTAGGGAGGGTGTCGGCCACTACTGGTGGCGCTTCTCGGGTTCTTGGTGCCGCCGCCGCCGCGGCCGAAGCAGCTGCCGCTGCTGCTGCTTTGGACTTGGTAGGCTTGCGCTTACCATAGACAACTTTCGATTTCTTCGACCCATCCGCAGGGGCTGCGCTCTCGGATGGGACTGACGGCACTGCCAGGTTTTGCGTCGGCGGTTCCACGGCGGTTTCACGACGGTTACACGACGGTTACACGACGGTTACACGACGGTTTAGACTGCGGATTAACGGAGGTTCGGTTACACGTGGTTGCTCTACTCATACGTACGAGCATCTTTTCTACAGATAATAATGCTGCTCGTATCACACATCGTTTCTACTACGGCTCTCTTATGCCATAAACAAGTTCGTGTCTTTTCATAAACCGTTTCTACTACTACTACTACTACTACTACTACTACTACTACTACTACTACTACTACTACTACTACTACTACTACTACTACTACTACTACTACTACTACTACTACTACTACTACTACTACTACTACTACTACTATTACTACTACTACTACTACTACTACTACTACTACTACTACTACTACTACTACTACTACTACTACTACTACTACTACTACTACTACTACTACTACTACTACTACTACTACTACTACTACTACTACTACTACTACTACTACTACTACTACTACTACTACTACTACTACTACTACTACTACTACTACTACTACTACTACTACTACTACTACTACTACTACTACTACTACTACTACTACTACTACTACTACTACTACTACTACTACTACTACTACTACTACTACTACTACTACTACTACTACTACTACTACTACTACTACTACTACTACTACTACTACTACTACTACTACTACTACTACTACTACTACTACTACTACTACTACTACTACTACTACTACTACTACTACTACTACTACTACTACTACTACTACTACTACTACTACTACTACAGCTGCTGTGGCGCATGAATAGAGGACAGCACAAGAAGGTAGATGCTCGGCCCTACTTACCCTCTAGCCCAGCGGCGAGCATGGCAGCCTTTGCGGCCTCGGCTCGGGCCTCCTGCTCCTTTTGCTTCTTCGTCTTGTAGGTGCCTTCTTTTTTCTTACGTTCAAGCTGAACCGCGGCAGAAGGCAACAGCAGACAGAGCGAAGGGAAATACAAAATCACGAGCAGTTTGCAAAGGTGAGCTTAGGCGGCATCTCATACTTGATAGCTGAGGTGTAATTTGAGTGAAAGTGTAGTGAAACATCACGATGTGACCGATCGATTGTGTTACCGACCTCCCAACGATGCAATCAACCACCCGCACGATGCTGACACCAACGACTTAAATCGATGGTGTAACCGCTAACGTAATCGCTGATATAACCGGTATGTAACCGGTGATGTAGCCAATGACGTAACCGATAACGTAACCGATGATGTAACCGGTGATTTCACCAATTTGTAGTCGACAGCGTAATCCCTGATGTAACCGATAAGTAACCGACGATAACCGATAGAGTGAACGCCTCCGTATAAAAAAAGGAATGGTCGACTGTAACACCGACAGTGCAACCAATTATTTGACCACTAATGTGGTAGAGGCATCATAGTCTAGGTATACACAACGAAAACTACCGTAAAAACTGAATTGCATTCGGACGATAATGGGTAGCTCCTGAGTGCCCTTAAGGACCCCCGTCAGTCAGAAATGTTTTCGCCACATGTCCTGCCTATATCGCAGCAGGGGCCTGTTATTAACCATGTAACCGAAAACAGACCCGACGTTGTACCTCCCAATGCAAACGATAAAGTAACCATGATGTGTCGACACTGCTGTAACGACAATGTGACCGACATTGTAACTGCCGTAACAACCAGTGAAGACGCCAACATCACCAGGAATGCAACCTTCCGTACAAAAGACAAGGTGACCGCCAACTAACCGGCTAGGTAACCAACCGCCCACGAAACCGACACAATGCCAGACAAAAACGTCAGCAAGTTTGACAGGCAACAGTACAATGAAGTCTGTAATAAAGTGGCACACATCTTGATATGATGATTTCATGTGAGACCAACAACAGCAACAACAACAACAACAACAACAACAACATCTACAATACCGCTTTCTTTTCGCTACAGTACGTACTTGTTTTGCTTTTCGTTTCTCGGGCCGAAGAGACTCTCCAAAATTCAACGGGTGTCGGGCCTTGCATTTTCAAGAGCTGCACCAAACGTCATCGGATTTGACCTTTGGCATAACCCCCAGTCCGAATGCCTCCAAAAACGAAAACCTTGTACGTAAGTAAAATGCACACCAGAATGAGGTGCGTATACACAAACAATACAACATGATAATCGCGCAATCGCACCTTCTCCTTGGCTTTGGCCCTTTTCCTGGCCTTCTCGTCCTCTACAGCCTTCCTGGCGGCTTCCTCCTTCGCCTCCTCCTCCGCTATCGCGCGTGCCTCCTCCTCCTGCTCCGATCAAAAGCAAGCAACACGGTTTCAGTATCGTCAACCTAAAAATCACACAGATTACGATTTCGATTTCGACACCACTCCGTCCTAAAACAAAACATAACGATCGTTTCGGGACAGAGTGAGAAAATATTCCATCAGTACCAACCTGAAAATACGAGGATGCCAGGGAGCGGGAGGGCAAAACGCGCTAGATATAAAAGTTCTGGTACCGAAGTTTGATACCGGTGTTTCGATACGATGCCCAACACGACAAAACGACACCACACTCCTAACAAGGTCAGAATGGTCAAAGAATGGTCAAAGAATGGTCAGAGAACGGTCAAAATGGTCAGAGAATGATCAGAATTGTCATAATGATCATAATGGTGAGAATGGTCAAAATGAAAAGCAAACCGGAGGGGCGGGACGAATTTGACGAAAAAATAGTATAAAACATATTTCGAAACTTGGTTTTTAGTATACCCCTCACTGTCTGGGTCTCGAAAATGGGTACACGACGTAGTGGGGTGTAGTTTTTGTTCTTCACGTGCACCCCTGAATTCAACACTAACAAAAAAAGTACATACGAGATCCGCACTATAACCCAAGACCTATGTTTGCTTCATTACACATGATGCCCCCCCCTCCCCCCAGTGCAAGCGCAAGCCAAGAGTGGGTGGGCCCCACTCCCACTCCCACCCCCCGGCCGACTCGCCTCCAACTTCCTGATCCTCTCCTCCTCCTCGCGCTGCCTGGCCATCCTCTCCGCCAAGGCCTTACCCTGTGCCGTCTGCTTGGGTTTTTTGTCCTCCTCCTCCTTCTTATCGCCGCCTCCCCCCTAGTAACGACGACAGGCACCAGCGACGAACACGGACAGAAAGCATAAGAGCCCATCAAATAACAACAGTCCAATACACAATAGTTTCGATGGCGATCAACGAGCAGTGGGAATGCTGAAGCCTACGCGACACACATGCCTACACCGGAGGGGAGAACGGGAGACATCTGTCACCACGGCGTGTCCAGAGAGTAAAAGTGATGGTGGAAAACAAATAAGTGGAAAACGCCCATAGCAACGGCAGCAAGGAAACAAGAAGACCAACGACCACAGTCGAACGAACGAGAAAAAACGCCTTCCACGACAAGGACAACGAGGATAAGAGCACAGCAATATCAACAGTCGAAAGAGGGGGGAAAAAACGCCCCCCCACAAGGGCAGCAAGGACATAAGAGAACAGCAAAACGAATGGTCCAACAAGGACCGGGGTTAAGTCAGGGTTTGGGGTTAGCCATATGGTAGGGTGTTGACAATACCCTGTCGAGTTTTGTCGCAAACAATTCCCCCTTCACAGCAAGTAATACGTCGGACAGATCACGCTCTACACCATCTACATCATCTAGATCAGCGAGGCCCTAGCCTGCCGTCACCAGATACATGTTGCGCAGTATCAGGGCGCTCCTGCTATGCGCAGGAGCGCCCTGAACAAAACTTTGTGCAGGGCAGGACGCGTGTTGTCGATTTCAACTTTGCACGTCCGCCCAGACCAACCCACCCCCAGGCCTGACCCTAAACCTATCCCTAACCCTAACCCCAACCCTTTGAGGGGATTAAGGCCGGCAGGGGCAGTCACACGCCTCCGCCGCGTGTTTAGGTGGGGGTTATCCAAAAAACGCCGAAAAGCCCGCCTTTGACCAATAAGAACCGCAGCCTACACAAAGTTTACTGGAGGACGCTCCTGCACATTTTTTTTTTTTTTTTTTTCTCTCATCCCATTCATTATCTTCGCACATCTTCTTCTCTCTCTCCTTCCAACTCGTAACTCAGATCCGGGGTCACATAGCAGGCTCTTCTCCCCCCTTCCCGCTACGGTACGTGCCTTCATTTTTATCGCGAGAGAAGATTTCAGCCTTTTCTTCCCTCGTCGACTCGCATCGAATTGTGCCTACCCACGCTGCATAGGTCGAGTCCAGGCTATGTGTAGTACAGAGAGATCCAACCCAGGAAACCTGTTCTAGAGCATGTAGACTAGACGGCTCCCACGCGCCACAACATGAGCTAGAGCATACAGATCATACATATCATACAGGTCATACAGAATCATACAGATCATGAAATCTATCCGCCCTGAGATATATCTACATGTTGAAGATGGGAGTCGATCATCTGTCCGAGATGCGCAACATTCCGAATGTGGGGGGCTTACCGGTGTCGGAGATATTGTATACATAGAGGTAGAGGTGGGGGTTTTGTATACCCCTCAAGAGCTTCCCCTATACACTTGGAGACGAAGTGCTTGGAACGAGCGTGCGTTGATTTGTTCCAGTAGTTCAACACACCGTACAAGCCACGATCTTACTATGTACAAGCACTACCTAATCTACTGACTGTACGGTCATCTAGATAATCTGTAACTGAACTTGGCGCTATGAGGTCTTGTGCAGGATACCTTCGGCACAGATCCAATTCAGGAAATATGTGCTTGGTCGTGCAGACTACAGTTTTATCAGGTAATGTGTGCGCTTGGCTCGTGGAAGACTGCAGTTTTCACCCGCCAACAAGAGCTACGAATCGACCATATCATCATATCATACGTATCAGGAATCTACCTCCCCTGATGGGTGTACACACTGCCTGTACAATACACCCATCAACCACTAACCCTCTCGAGACTTGAGACATGAGACTTGAGACATGAGAGGGGAAACATTGTCGGTAAAAAAAGTGACGGCAACGGTAACCGCCACTGCGCAATGGTTGGGGAATGATACGATACAATGGTTGATATTCGAGTGACACCGCCAGGAGTCGTGCGGCACGGGCGAGCCATGACCCTCTCTGCCCGTATTGCTCGGCGCTGACGTTGCTCGTAGACGGTTGATGACCAAATAGGTCAGGAGAAGGAGACAGCATTTTCACCCCTTGTCAGACAGCAACTTTTGCCTTGACTTGCCGTAACTTGACACCAAGCCACTCCGTTTTAGGGTGGAACACTCGGCCCTGCACCCTTGACGGTACACGTTTTCGCTTGCTTGACATGTCTCCTGACATTTTCGTTGCTGACACCAGAGTTGCCAACCATCGTCTTGGTCACCAAAAAGGGAAACCTGGGGATAATAAGCGATGATCTATCCGATGCCTGCAGTACAAATATTTATAGAATAATACTGGCAAAGAAAAAGGGCCATAGCGGGTGGAAAGAAAAGCTCCTTTTCGAGACCCTCATCCTGTTGGGCCCTGGCTGGCGCTGTCATCAGGGGAGACATTTCGGTCGGTCAATCAAAAAGCCCTTGCCGAGGGAATGTGCGTGGGATACGAGCGAAAAAACTACGGATCACCGGCAGCCAGTTCACCTTGCCAAAGTGGCGCTTCAACTAGAGAGGTTGAACAAACTCGACAGCACATGGTGATCTTCTCTTCTTGACATCGAAATCAAGGCAAAAAGCAGGGGAAGCACATTGATTTCTGTGACAGTAGCAACAACAATACGTTCGCTGTCGGCTGAGAGTTCGAACGAGCTGATGATAGGCCGATACTCAGCTCTGAGAGTTCGAACGAGCTGATGATAGGCCGATACTCAGCTCTGCAACCTGCGTGGTTCTGTCCCGTCGACTAAAAACCATGCTAGCTTTGATTGATTTTTCCCGATCAGAATTGCAAGCTACTTGGCACGTGACACTTTTTGTAACAGTCAAGCGGTGTACCCTCGACGGCCAGCAACACACATTTACATGCTGTACACTCGGGGAGGCAGCCTACCGCGGGGTCTTACCCCCCCCCTACACTCTTGTGCCCGTAGCGTAGCGAAATAAAGGGAAACGCAACCAGTGTCATGTGGAAACCCACGGGCCAGCAACACAACACCGGGGACCGTGGGGAAGACGACGCCAACCAGAACCGGCGAGTCAAGCTACCGCATCGTCTCAATACATCTCGATACCGAAAAACGCCGCCTAAACACGGGGGAAACCAACAGACACAACGCCTTATTCACCAACTCTCTCTCGCTACTCGTTCTATAATTACTGCGTGGTTAGGAAACAGGTGGAGTTTTCAGTATGCGACTGACCTTTTTCTTTTTTTTCTTCTTCTTGGACTTTGACTCTTCCCCCCCTGCCCCCCCTCCCGTGCCCGCACCCATCTGCGCTAGGAAAGCCGCTGCTGCGGCCGCCGGGTCCTCCATGGGTGCGACGGCAGCAGCAGACGCCGTTGCTTTGGTCGCTGCCGTCGCGCCACCCTACCGAGCACGAAAAAAAAACAGCGCATGGGAAGGAGGGGAGGGTGGGAGGGTAGGGAGGAAAACAATGTTTACCAGGTAGGCGTTTTCGTATCAGTGACGGGAGAACATGCATACCAGGTCGTCGTATATATAGTCGTCCACAACAGGCAGTACTCGCAGCATATCAGGTCCAAATCTCCAGCGCTGCGTACAACACTAATGCATTGTGATATTACTCTAGCTCCTGTATTGCCATCGAATGTGTTACTGCTTTCGCTATCGCCGTCTACATTACGAACGCTAGCGCTCATGCTGAAGTTACTGCTATTGCCCTGGTTATCGCCAGTGTCAAGTCTATTGGTGAGACTAGAGTTATTTCTTGCAAGATGGAATGATCACTCGACAAACGATGTACCCTGCGATTCCGGCGAGAAGCAATCAATCGCTTCACCAGCTACACTTACGCCGGCGTACGGTAACTGCCCCAGTCCTACGACCAGACCTACTGCCAGACCGACAATTATTAATAGACCTACTGCCAGATCTACTGCCAGATTAGTGGCCGGGGGTACGATAAGGCGTTCCTTCTCACCTTGGCGCCACCAGCAGCACCGCCGCTAGGTCCGTCGAGTTCCGCCATGATCGCATCCAAGTCATCGTCTGCTTGGCCCCCTTTCCCTCCGTTCGATTTGCCCTTGCCCTTAGCCTTGCCTTTCCCCTTCGCGGTCTGCGAAGCCAGGCCGAGGCAAGGCATGGCAAGGCAAGGCAAGGCAAGACAAGGAGAGGAGAGGCACAAGGCAAGGCAAGGCAAGGCAAGGCAAGGCAAGGCAAGGCGAGGCAAGGCAAGTACAAAGAAAAGTCAAATTAGCTTAGGGCTACGTGCTCGTATTGCATTGTACTACGATTATTGGTAGGCCTTAGCAGGACAAATGGTAAAAGGAGGTCAAGCCAGGTGCAGGCTACTGGTATTGCATTGCAGCAGCGCTACCAGCTACTGTAGGCTCCTGTACAGGTCAAAGCAACACAAAAAGTCACGTCAGGTGAGGGCTGCAAGTGTTTGCATTGCAGTGTTGCTACCGATCAACACTCGGCTCCAGTAGGTCAAATTAAGCACCAGGTACGATGCAGTAACGTTAGAGTGAATAACTAAGGTCGGAGGAGTGGAGGGCAAGGCAGTTCAAGTCAAGCCGGGCCCGGTGGGGTGGATTGATGTCAAGGCAACCAAAAGCAATCCTACTGTAGCCAATCGTGGTCAACAAGGCGAGACAGCGCGCCAACTGACTTCAAGTCGAGGCAAGACGACTGAAAATACAATGACAACGGATAGAGCTGGAAGTCGGCACTTGAGCCACCAACAAATAACTAGTCGGAATAATAGTTAGTCCTCTCGCGGAGGTGCCGACTGTTCGACTCACTCGGTTTCCATGCTTGCTTGTAGCACGATTTGCTCGATGCGAGATAAATAAAAACAAAAATGGGCGGGGCTAATGTGTTCGCGCGAGGCCCCCTCGGCTGGGGAGGGTTGATTAGGTTCGCTCCGTTCGCCTGATTCATGTCAGCAAGTCGGCTGGCCATCAGCTGGCTTCGCCGGCCGACTCGCCGTTTAAAGTCAGTTAGTTGGCTAACGGCACCTACCGATTAGTTACTAGTCATGAAATCCTACCAACTCACAGCTAGCGATTTATCATCAACCTTCAACCAAGGTAAGGAGATTTCCTTCAAGGCAAGGCAAGACGGCAATCCCAAATGTAACTAAAGCCGAGGCGAGACTGCTCACGCGATAGAGGCAGGGAGGGCGATCGCGTACGATCGGTACGATCGGTCGCCGGGCTCAGCCGGGTTCAGTCGAAGCTCCCCCCGTATTATACGGAGGTAGTTGTGTGCCGTATTCGACGTAAGAAGCCACCCCAGGGTAAGGCAGTCAAATCGTGTCTTGCTTTTTTCGTTACTCGGAGTGGTTTCCTGTGGTGGGGTGGTCCCTAACGCATCCCGATGATAAAGTACATGTTGTACTTGAGTTTTGCAATATCTACCACCGGGGGGTAGTTTCTACTATAATAATAGAGGGGGGTGTGCTCGATAGGAGATATGTACTCGATCTGATGCATGGCCGTAGTCGTATGACCTTAGACCCTCGCATCCCTACAATGCCGGGACGGAGCATGCCGGGTATTCCCCGACCAGGCAGACGTTGCTTGCACCAAACGCGCAGCGCCGTGAGGTAGGTGTCTGGCGAGTCGCATGAAGGGTGCGCTGCATCCTACTTAGAACCGCTTTAGAGGCGGCCTTGCATATGGATAACAGGTTCGATGAGTTAATTTAATTTCCGGTGTAGCCACTTCCAGAGACAGCAATGGGAGTACTATGTAACTGCCTCTTGGGTGTCTTACCTTGAACACTACGCGATACGATCAACTCCCTTGTGCGGAGCAAATATTACTTACCTCGCACAAATGGTCTAACTAGACGACCAGCTGTGGGCGACCGCCAAAAAAAAAAAAAAAACGGTACCCTGGTTGTCTAGCTCAAGTAGTGAGCGGCATGTTTTACAGTGTCGTTGCCAACCGACGCCAACCCAACCCATATATAATAAGATGGGGGTGATAACGGCGGGGGGTTATAGCAGTACAATGGGTAGTACTTGGCACACGTGGCACATCCACCCCGGCCGCAGGGGGGGTGAAAGCCAGTGGGGTGTTACCAAGGGGGGTGATACCGCAAGCGGGGGGGCTTGATGCTGCTGCAGCCGGGGGGGCTGGCGCTGCTGATGCCGGGGGTTGAGGCGTGACGAGCTGTGCCGGGACCGCAGACACTGTGGTTCGCTCAGGACTTGCTGCCGTGGCTAGCGTGGCACGCGTTGCCGTGGCTGGCTCGTCTAGCGCTGCTGCCGGAGCTCCAGGCGCAGGTGCAGCAGGGGTAGCCAGCGGACGGACGAAGGACGCAGCGATTTGTGCTCCCGCTCGTGGCTAAAGACGCGTTAGCAGAAAGTGTCGGGACAGCTGGCTTCTCGAGGGCCACAGCCGCGTTCTGCCCGCGGTGATGGTCCACCCGTGCAGAAAGCCTCTGCTCCTGTTCGATGCCGTCGTCGTTCTTCATGACGTGCCCTGCCGAAAGATATCGGTGCTGCAGCAGAGTACTTTTGTGCGCCCCCCCCCCCGGGGGCGATATTTGTTCCATTTCGTTTGGGAGGCGTATCGGCCCAGGGGCGGGGTATTCAACGTACCCCGGTGATAAACCTATACCTTTTATTGAAGGTTTGTTTTCTTCATCACCGAGGTGGTTTCCTGTGGTGGGGTCTGGGTCGTATCTAGGAGAAGGGGTGGTATTTTACGTCAAATACGGTAGTCTGGATACATTGGCTTATGCTGTACCAGAAACGCTGTACATGGGAGATGGGAGTCCCATCGCTGGAAGTTGAATAATATCACACACCTACAGCAGACAGTGCATGCACCAAGCACCTGGTTTATGATACTCGTATGAACCTGTACATAAATTCTACTGGTTGTACGTAAGGTGGTATACCAGGGACAGCAGTGTGCACTGCTCTTAATACAGCCGTGAATATAAAAAGAAAAGTCGCAGACCCTCGCCATGAAGCCAGGGGCAGACAGCAGCAGCAACTGACACTCGAGGACAGCACGAATAAATCGGGACAACGGGAACAAGAGCACTCACTCCCTGCTGGCGCATTCCTGCTACCCCTCGACACACCTAAGGACTATGTAAGGGCCGCAACCTTTCAACTGCGTTGTACTGCTTGCATCACAATATCACAACGGTTATGTACAGATCAAAGAAGGCTTTCTCGATAGGGACTGTCTGCGAGACACCCAAGAGGTAGACATACGAACACCTTCGCCAAGTTCAACTCAGTGTTCGGCTGCATGAAAGAGGCGTCCTAAAGTCGCAGGGAGGGCAAATGGTGGCTACACACGTACTGCATACTGCTGTTGTTCGGCGTACGATATAGAGTGCATATACGTGGGTAGTGTCTCCCTCGCCTGCGCTTACTTCCATCTTCAAGTGAACGCGAGACCCGCGCCGTTTGGTGGACCGTTGAGTCCAAAGTCTGCGCAATGTACCTGGCATCAGTAAGTAAGCAAAAGGAAGACTCTTTGTGCTGCACAGGAGCACGGAAAACAAGAACAACACGAGGAGAACCGGTCTCTGGAATTTTCTCCAACACTGCTGCTGCTACGAGTACCTCTTCTGGTGAATACGTACAGCAGTAGTACCGCGTACTCGTTAGAACTCGGAGCTGCTGTACACCTGGTACATGCATGGTACCTGGTACCAATTTTCGAGTAGAAATAAGCTTGGAGCTTGGAGCACAGGACCCCGACCTATGATGTATTTTGTTACGAATGACAAGTTTTGCTTTCAGTCCAGAGCACAGAGTGGGAGAGGTGAGAGGTGTCATTAGATTGGACGTAGGAGTAAGCTGTGCCCCCCCCCCCCCGCCACTACATGATGGGTAAGGGTACGTGTAATCAAGCAAGTCAAGTCTGTGACACGATCACATCACGTGATGATTCTCGGCTTCCTTCAACAACTTGTACTCCTGCGGTACTTTTTGCCCCAAAAAGTACATGTACTCGCAGTACGATAAACATGATTGTTATGCACCTACAGTATGTAATGCCCCGAGCGAGTGCCAGGCGCACTGCAAAGCCGTATACTACGTGTGGTATCGCGCGCAGTTATATATCCTGTCACAGAACGAGAGAGGAGAGGGCAACACACCTTGGAAGGGGCAGCTTCGACCTTCACAGGGGCAGGAGCCTCGCCATCGGAATTGCTCTCGGAGTCGCTCGACATGCCTGCAAATGCTGAAGCCTGAGTGGACCAGGGGCGGATACGGGGGAGAAGGGATACCCTACAAGTGAGCAACTCGTCCTGTAGACACATCTAATGCATTCGCGGGTGATATGACAACGGTTGCTGAAGAGGGGTGTGCTGGGGATGACGGGGTGCGTGTGGTTCTGGGCAAGGATTAACATCCCTGGTGCTCCGTCCTCTGCTCTAATGCACAGCAACCGTCGGCTAGAACATTATGAGTGAGCTGTCAGACCGCGGTGCCAAGCAGCAAACTATCGCAAGCAAAGGGAAAATCTGGCAAGCTTGCCGTTGCACCATGTCATAAGTAGTTTAGCAAGTCCATGCAACTACACAGCCATCGTCCGATCATCGCAGGCGCGGCGCCGTCGACGCACGGTGGCGCAGAACCTACGCCCTCAAAGGTCGCGTGCACAACGAGACAGACCCTCACTGCCTTACCTTTTGCTGCGCTGGCGCATCGGCGTCCGAATCGCTATCGCTGTAGGACATGCTTATGATTCACGCGGTGCTGGTTTCTTTGGACCCTAGTTCCGATCACCACCTCCACCACCATGCGTCGTGTTCGTCTCTCTCTTTCCCCTATGATCTGGCTGGTCTGGTCCAAGCAGGGCGAAAAGGCGAAAAAGCCCAGCGACAGTCAAAGCTATCGTCCCCTACCTCAGCACGCCAATGTGAAACCCTTTTTTAAATCAGACGGCTCTCCCCTGAGCCCAGCTGCTACCCAGCTGATCCGCCTTTTCCTTGACAACCTACGGGTGAGCTCGCGGCCAGCCTGCATCGACCATAGGAAGCGATACTTTGACATTGAGAAGGGTGGTACCATCGGGGTGAGTGACGGTGGTGTACGTCAAGCAACAAGATTTTGCCATGTTCGTCAAGACATGTCCCGCCCTCGACGACCTCGACGACCAGCGCAACACGATTCGTACATAATTGAATCCATACCGGTACTCGTATATCATGAAAATATGAATTGAAAACATCGTACCAGGTACACGAGAAAGGCCACGATGCCGTGCGGAGCGTTCGCCCTTTGCAACGGCGTGGTTCATACTTGTTCTACGACGTTGTGTTTTACTACACAGCAGTACAGCAGTGTCTTGGGTGGTGTTGCTCTTCCATACGCCCATTACCAATTCGCTGGGTGGGAGGCCATTGGTAGTCTTGGTTTTCCATCAAAATCCACCTTCCCGTCTTCCCGTGCTTCTTCGCAATTATTTTTGAATCTGCTTGGAATTGATGGGTAATTCTGAATCGGTACGTACCAGTACGTACATACCAGGTACCTGGTACTGGTACCTGGTTGAACGACGGTTGTCCCGTTGTCCCCCTATAATATTAATAGCAATCGGTTTTCTGTCGTCGGCGTGGGGCGCGGGGCGCGGGGCGTGCAAGTCCTGAAGATCGCGTTTTCACTGCGACAAGCAATCCAAAACTGCACCAGTTGTTATTAATAGTATCATATCGGGTGCCTCGTATTGCGGATCACGCTCGTACATAAGCGAAAACACTTTCTACCAGTACACTGGTACTTTCTGGATTTTGTGACACAAGTGTTCAATATTAATATTACGCGGGACCATAGTTAATAGGACCAAATGTTGTTAGTAAAAATTGTTAAATATATAGTTTTTTATGTATAACATAGGTCCTATTAACTATGGCCCCCTGTAGTAGTGTTGTTTGTTGTTGTTGTTCTCACATTAACTCACAATACAATGCAGTCCGTGGTCGCAGGACAGGCTCCAATAACTCTGGAGTGGAAGAAATACCTCGGTAGTAAAACAGAGGCAAAAACAAAAAACAATCGTACGCACTCCAACACTGCGGACACCAGGGAAGCAAAAAGGAGACTATTAATAGCAGACAAACACCTAAAAAAGAAGATGAAGCGGAGCAAAAAAAGAAAACAAAACAAAAACAGAAGCAGGTAGCAAAACGCAAAAAAGGCAAAACGGACCATACTAACAGAGACACAAAGAGGTACAAACGGGAATGAAAGATGAAAAAAAAAAAGAAAAAGTGTGTCACGACTTGACGGGCGATCGCGTAACAGAGTGTCCTCTTGATGCTGTATTGACGGAAGTATGTGTGTCGGTGTTGGAGTAGGCATCCCATAGCGGGTAACACTGCTGTATCAGTGTGTCAGCGGGATTCCTATTCGTAACACTCGCAGAAGGGATAACGCACGCGGTCAATTAATTGTCGACATTATGTTACCATGTTTACGGCATCAGCCCGTAGCGAGTGACTTGTTGTGTTACATACCAGGTATATTCATATTTATATTATAGTGTTTAGCGACAGTTTTACTTGCTACTGCTGCTGTACCGCCGTATGGAACCCAGCAGTTTGCGCCGATATCGTTCTCGGCCAATTAAACGCTTACCATTGTGTTACTAGTAGAGTGCTAGCGGAATCCCTAGAGCAGTAGTGGCGATCGTAACACACGTTAGAGGGATAGCGTGTTCCAAGTATGGCCTATAAACACAATGTTACCGTATCAGCTGCAGAAGCAGTCCCTCTTGAGCGACGTTATGTTAAAGTTCTTGCTACCAAAAACAACTTCAAATGGATAACGTACGCACATGATCGATTAAACACTACCAAGTAGCCTTGACAGTCAGCGTGGGCTCGGACGCTTAGGTCCTACGCCCAGGGCAGCGCACCCAGCGCGTCTCTCCGCGGCTCCAGACCCCAACAGCAGCAGTCGGTCTCGGTGTTTTGCTCGAATCTCTGCACTCACAATAAATCCGATTTTTCCGCATAGTAAGACTGTTTCGATTTGCGGAGTTCACAGCTGAAAATGCGATCGGGACAATCTGAAGCTCAAAATCTGAATCGCGTAGGAAGCAGCCTTACTAGTACTGTAGAATTAGAGGGTACCACTATCAATGCTATAGACCTCCAACCCGACCGACATTTGTGTATACGATACTCGGCGAAGAAACCAAGCTGTTACTGATTCTATTTGTGGAGTTCGTCTCGTGAATGGCGGCATCAACAGAAACAAAGCTATAGCTTTCCACGCCAGCGCCACTCGAGCCTCGGCCCAAGTCAGTGTCTCCACGGACTATGATACACAGATCGTTCATGGATATAGGCGTGCAGATCTAAACCTGTGTCACCGACGACCGATCTCTATGAGGTTCAGAGCCCCACAGCACGAGTCCCTCGGCGCCTTCGCCGCTTCACTTTGCTAATACCCTTTACCCGACCTCCTCGCCCCCCCCCCCCCCCACCCCCCCCACCCCGCCCCACCCCTTCCCCCCCACCACCCCGCATCGCCTGCACGTGACGGCACCTCAATCGATTGCCTGTCTGCAGCACGAGGCAGCTCTCTCAGCAGCAGCAACAACAACAGGATCAAACAGTGTCGTCACAGGGCAGCACAGCGCAAGCTTGAGAACCCCGTCTAGCGCAGGATGTCGATGGCGCTCGTCCGCGAAATGGAAGGGGCAGAAAATAAGATTCTTGATAACAGTCATGCAGGCACCAGGGATTTGGCCTCGGGGTTGGGGATGGAGGACGAAAGGTCAGTTACGCCACGCCACACGCCACGTCCCGCCACGAGTGCCTATTTTCGCCTTATCAGAAAGTCGAAGCGCCTCTTGGATAGACGTGCATGAAGTGCTCCATCCCATGCTGTCCTTCTCCCTTCGTTTGTATCACCAAGCCTCGCCGCCCGCCGTCGCACGTCGCACGCGCTTTTCGTTGCTCCGGTTGGCGGCAAAACGGATCGCAGTGAACTGCACGCGCTAGCGCACAAGAGGCTGGCGGCCCAGTTGCAACAGCTGGCTGCCATGGACGCCAAGATGGATAGGAAGGTATTGTTTGTGTTTGCTTGGAAACAATAACTCCAATCCTCATTACTATTGATAATACCATTGGTGGTGCGTGTATTTACCCTTGTGAACGGGTGTTGAGCGAGTGAAAGACTCTAGCTCTATTTTTTATTGATACGTACTGATTAGACGATCTGGCAGGCATTTCAGATTTGGGGGAAAACTGCAACTTGTACGGTGGTACCTACCTGCCCACCATTGTTTGTCGGACTCTCTTTCACGACACGTAGGACCCAACCCCAACTCGCTGGGCGTACCCTCTCGGCTGTATTTCAGGCATATCATACCGTTAGCACTGCGTTACCTCATGTAGCATCTCTAGCAGGCCTTCTGCCGCAATGCCCGTATATCTGCCACAACTACCTTGCTCCAAAACAAAGGTTTGGCGATTTTTGTGCATACGGAAGCCCCCGCGCATGTCTATACGGTCAAGTCCGTTGTTTTTTTCCCGTCGAGGTGCATCACGCCCAGTGTTTGTCCTGCGCCTAGCTTCTTCCTGGAGGAATTCAGGCCTTGCTGTCATAAATTACGATACAAAGATGACACATCGCAAACCAATCATACTGGATGCGATGCTAAGAACGTCTTGTGCGGACAGTTCCCACACGTTTTTTTATGCACCTTTAGCGCACCGCGACGCCTGTGCTGGTTTAAACGTTCAAACAAACATTGAAACCAGGTGAAAGCGACCGTGCTGGCGACGAAGAATCTCGCTCTAGAGATGCAGAGAAAGCGGGCAAGCGGATCAGCAGCACCCGCAGCCGCGGGAGAAGAGGTGCAGCTATTTTGTACCGTAGTACACATAATAACACTCCATGGATACACGAATAGGTTGGAGCGCGTGCTGAACTCGACTCTAGTGCTGTACGAGTAGATCTCGGGAGCTCGGGGTAGAGTAACGTTTTACGACCGGTCGGGACGCAATGGTTGGCATACATCCCCTCCGTCCGTTCCAGTCCACCTGAGCACAACACAGTCCCACCCAGCCTTGCGGGCTATCGATACCGTTGCCTTTTTCACAAAGTACTCTGCGGTGGTTCATGGATGGCATCCAGGAACTCGTGAAACCACAGCAAAAACAAGGTTCGTTGGCGAAAGTGACGTTTCCTAAAGAAGCTCTAACATCCTCGACGGCGCCATGTCGTTCGTCTTCCCTTGCAATGGTCACGGCCTGCGGCGATTTTGCAGGTAAGCATGGAGCACTTTCTGGAGATGATGACTGCCAGCGTGTCAGCGGCTATGGGAGGGGCAGACGAGGAGGTGGTCCAGTCTAAGAGGTACAAGAACCTGATGAAGCACGTCACGGTGAGGAGTCAACTCTATGAGTACAAAGAGGCGTCATGTTCGTCCAGACAGTCGCACCGGCAGCCCCGCGTCGAGCTTTCAATGTGCAATGCCCACCAACCATGCCCCCGCCCGCGCGTGCGGCGGAGTTCTTCTGCAGCCCCTGGCACGGCTTCTGGTGTCTGCTGTTCATGTTGCTTCCCCCTCTTCTACGAGCTTGAGTTGGCGGCACCAACATATGCCATGCCATACGATGCCATGCCACGACACGACACAACCCTCGCGAGCAAATGTTTTTTTTTTTCCGGTTGCCGATGTTGCCAACAGATCGTACAAGGTGACGACGATGATGACGACATGATCATCGATCGTGGCAACAAAGTCAGCCTCATTTGCCCGCTCACATCGGCCATGTTCAAGGAGCCCGTACAGAGCAAGGTAAGGAGCGCTCTGCCTTCCGGGAGCGCTGCGAAACGCCTCCGACAACACAACATTATGCCATGGCAGCGTTGTGGGGTGTCATTTTGCGCCCGGCGAAGCTTGCCGATACACGTTTAACTACTGGCATACCCTACGAGACCTTCGTTTCTAGCTAGCCTTGGTGCCACCTCCGACGAATCCGTTTGAGCATTGTGTTCAGTAGTTTTACGAATATGTCAGCTGTGAGTGTTTGTGGCGTTCCTGTCTGTGTGCTCTCGAGCCTTTGGTTTTCCAAGAGAAATGCCTCCTTTGAGAACGCTTCGACGAGGTTCGCGATAGCGCGCTCTGCCATCTCGGGCATGTAGACGGGGCTCGAAGTAATCGCGTTATTGTTTCAACGCATATCTCTCACACATGTCCGCTGGCGCAGCTCACGTGCGCCAGGCTGCGCGATGGGCAGCACCGCTTTATCGTGCTCTTGTTTCTCGCGGTGTATTTATTCCAGCATTGTATTTGACGTGTCATTGCGATGCATTGTGATGCTCGACTCCATCCCCATCATCGCGGACAGTCAGAGCTGTCGGCTGCTGTTCTTTGCTCGCTCAACCCGAACGTCCCGCTTGTCCCTTGCAACGTCGTGCATCCACGCCAGGCGTGTAAACACACGTTTGAGAAACAAGCCATCCACAACCACATCAAAATCGCCAGAAATAATAGGGCACCAGCGGCGTGCCCGGTTGCCGGCTGCGTCCGCAAAGTCCAAGCCGAAGACCTGGTGATCGACGAAGCCATGCTGCGCCTGGTGAGTTCCTGCGACGATATGTTTTTACGTCTTGTGGTAATACTGTGGTTCAGTGTTAAGGTGTAGGTATGTAAATATTGCGTTCAGTAAGGGTCGATCTTAACCCATTTAGAACCGCAGTCCCGTTTTGGGGACAAACCAGTCAAATTTCAAGTAGTTTATCCCCAAAACGGGACTGCGGTCCTAAAAGGGTTAACGAGGGCTGTGTTTTAGTTTTTTTTCGGTATTTTCCCGAAATTTCAGTATTTGTTGGTTTTTTCCTATAGGAAAATACCGAAATTTCGGGAAAATACTGAAAAACGCTCCTCGTTAAGATCGACCCTAAGCGGATGTTGAAATATCGTCAAGCGGCGCCACGTTTGTTTTAGTCCGGTGGCGTACATCTGGACATAACTTGCATCGATAGCCCCTATGGGCACTCCTTATTGCGGTCTTCAAGGGCATGCCGTTGTAGTGAACCCCGGGGACACGGACTATCTCCTCCCCTTTGGCGTATTAATGACAGTCAAACAGCAGCAAGGGCTGAGCCAGGCGACATTTTTTTCGGCTGGTACCTGGTATAGTCGTTCTCCAACGCGTCGAGAGCTGTGAGCACCCTTCCCTAATGTTCTTTGGATGTGAAGCGAGATCCGGAGCAAGACTCAAGGCTTGCTCTCTTCGCCGTAAATATCGCCCTTGTTTGGTACCGTAGTTGCAGTAGTGGATATTCCTCGAGTGTCGACGTATCTCTTGAGCGCACTCGTAGCGCCCGTCTGAACGACATCCCCCGGAATCAGATAAATATCAAAGGCGCTTACGAATTCGGTCGATTGAAAACTTACCAGGTCGATTTTTTTTCACGTTGGTGTGAACCGGCGCATCGTTTGGAAATGAGAGAATACAATACATTTTCGCTAACAGGATCCCTGAAAAACTTGTCGATCATGGTTTTTGATGTGATGGCATTTAGGTTTGAATGAAACTTGTCGATCACGGTTTTTGATGTGATGGCATTTAGGTTTGAATGAGAAAGGATCAAGCCTCTATTAGTAGTAGCTGCCGAATTATGAGGTGCTGATTTTGTAGGGACGGGCATGCACTGCTGTGGCTACCCGAAGAGTCGCTTGCCCCCGACGCTGAGTGTAAAGACGACGGGAGTGTCCCGACCAAGCGTTACGGCCACAACTAGACGTTGTTATCACGATTTGACGTTGCAGACATTACGAGACTATTCATGACCAGGCGTGGCTTGCAGTCGTGATCAGGAGGTAGGTGCAGGTGCGAATCACGTTTTCTTTTCAAATGCGCCTGTTTTATCAAGGATGGCCTCTTATTCTGGCTTGCGGTTTCAAATACTCTCGTTTACGTAAGGGTCAAGCCCAACCCTACTTGATGCTCTACGCAAAAAAGCTAGCGCGTTCTCCGCTCTACCGAAGCCAACAAGGGGTACCAATCCGCCACCCTCGCACTATATGCTTCCTCTACACACGCCGCTCCGTCGCGAACATGATGCCCCTGTCGTGCGACTGCCGCCCCCAGTTACGGATCGAGAGCCAGACGGAACAGACGGGCCCACCCGTTGACGCGGAGGAAGCCGACGACGCTGTCGGGGAAACGTATATCTGATGGACTGCTTGCCGTTTCGTTCAAGATATTTTCATCGCGGGTTTTTTTTTATCTTGCTCGTGTTTCTGTTGTATTTGGCTGGCACAGGCCGCTTGACGATATAATCGCGCATTCCAAGACTTGGTTTTGGCGTTTCGTGCACCACGTGTTTCTGAAATATGCAGGGCCGCTCTCGACTGCTGCACACACTGCCTATTGCAGCGAAGTGTAAATTTTGGGTTTTGTTCACGTGTAGCATATCCCAGCTGGGCTTGTTCAGTGTTCCCGCTTTGCCATGGATGTCTCGTTACGATAGGATAATTTTGGTGAAAAAGGGAGTAGCGGTGAGTGGAACCGTGCGCCTCGTGGCAATGGTGGTAGCAACGAACAAGGGTTTGTGTTCGTGCCGGTTGTGTTGCTGTAGCAACGAACAAGAGTTTGTGTTCGTGCCGGTTGAACAGTCTGTTGGGGTAACGCCGATGTGTGCTTCGTCTGGAGGCGCTGGGACACTTTGAGGAGCACATCCGTTGCATGCCTGTTGCGGCAGTAACTGCATGAAGCTACGGCAGTCTGCACTACCAGCACGAGTAAAGGGCGAATCCTACGTAGGCAGGCAAGTAAGTTTCTTGTTTTCTTGAAAACAATTCAAATAAAATAAAATATTTGGAGAGATTCACTTCTCAAAAAACATGGTTAACTGGCGTGGACTGCCAAACTTGCTCCACCAAGCACTCTCGATCAACTCCAACCGTACGTGCTCGTAGCTCCCGGGTATAAACTGACTATACAAAACATTCCAAAGCATTCAGTCCATGATGAGCTCTTCGATGGACCAATCCTCGTGGCTGCCGTCCGGCAGATATCGTCGGATTTTGATCGGAATTTTCCTCTCCCTGAGCTCCTTCATCGCGATCTTCAACGGGTCCGTCTCGTTCTCGATGTCCACCATCACCGGCGCGTTCATGCTGTCACGTGACGACGGATTCGGGACAAAAGAAAGACGTTTCGGCGAAACGCGGAGAGATCACAGGTCACGTTATGAGCCCCGTCAGCGATTGAATGCGGCACAAGCGAAAAAATTATACGATGTCAACATTAGCTGTTGATATTTTTGCATAACGTGAACCTGTCGCGAGACAATGTTGAAGCGCCTTTTTTCGGGCCGCTTTTTCATTTTTTTTCGAGCCGTTTTTGCTTTTGTTTAACCCACTCTCAGAAATCATGACCCACGAGAAAAAAAAATCGGCGGGACGTGAGCTTCGGCGGTGCGGCCACGAGCAGGGGTAGATTACACGGAGAGAAGCCGTCTTAGCCGAGCCCCATCCCCCCTCCCGTGCTTTATGGGTAGAAGGACAAGATTTCGCGAAAGTATTGGTCGAAATAATGATCCACTTGCTTGGTGCCTGAATTTGCGATTTTCGAGGCCAATAGGAAATGAGGCGCAGAGCAGCCATCGCAACAACTTGGGGTTCTAATCGCACAGTCGCCCTGCCCCTATCACGCTGTCAAGCTCTTAAGCTCGCCGCCAAAAGTGTGCCGCCCAAGCCGAGGGTCGCCTTTCGGGTAGTTGCGGGAGCATGGGCGTTCGTAGCATTTCCTTTCGCAGGACTTGATCCTTTCAGGATCGCAGTTCTTTTTGAGGACAAACTACTTACTATTCGACTGGTTTGTCCTCAAAACGGTACTGCAGTTCTAAAAGGGTCAAGAGCAATCAGGTTTTAGCGAATATTCGGATAAATCGCCCTACTTTCATACGCCTGTCTGATCGCTTACGCATCTATGCAGGGTCACAGAATAACGCTCGATCCCTGGGCTAGTCTAAGCCATGCCTAAAGCTATTACGGGGGGCCATAGTTAACAGGACCAAATATTGTTAGTAAAAATGGTTAAATATATAGGTTTTTATGTATACCATAGGTCCTGTTAACTAGGGTCCCCCGTAATAGTCACCGGTCTTATCAATCTATTTCCATGCAATCATTTTACCCGTCGAGTCGCGTGCAGCGACAAGGGCCTACAAGGTACGAACTATTACGGGGGGTCATAGTTAACAGGACCTATGGTACACATAAAAACCTATATGTTTTACCATTTTTACCAA
>JARUPZ010000244.1:0-32500 GCA_031213475.1 Nereocystis luetkeana
AATTGCTAAACGACAAGCTGTTATTAACCCTGAAAACACTTTCTCATCGATTAAGCGTTTTATGGGTTCAAAATTTAGTGAACTAAGCAAAGAATCAAAAGAAGTTTCTTATAAACTTGTCGGTGATAATAAGGATAATGTCAAAATTGTTTGTTCTAACATGGATAAGCAATTTAGTCCTGAGGAAATTTCATCACAAATCTTGAGAAAGCTTTCGAATGACGTTAGTTTGTATATGGGACAAACTATTAATGAAGCGGTAATTACAGTTCCAGCCTATTTTAATGATGCACAACGACAAGCAACAAGAGATGCGGGAAGAATTGCAGGGTTAGAAGTTAAAAGAATTATCAATGAACCAACAGCAGCTTCATTAGCTTATGGTCTTGAAAAAAAAAATAATGAGTTAGTTATTATCTTTGATTTAGGTGGTGGTACATTTGATGTTTCTTTACTAGAAGTTGGAGATGGTGTTTTCGAAGTTTTATCAACATCCGGTGATACTAAACTTGGTGGGGATGATTTTGATAGAAAAATTGTTGATTTTATTCTTGCAAAATTCCAAAAGACAGAAGGTATTAATTTAGCTTCTGACCCTCAGGCCTTACAACGATTAACAGAGGCAGCTGAAAAAGCTAAAATTGAATTATCCAATCTATCTGAAACAACTATAAATCTTCCTTTTATTACAGCAAATCAAGACGGACCTAAGCATATAGAGGAAATATTAACACGTGGAAAATTTGAAGAGCTTTGTGAAGATCTAATAAACCGTTGTCGATTACCTGTAGAAGCTGCAATAAAAGATGCTCGTGTGGATCGAAATACAATTAATGAGTTAGTATTAGTAGGTGGTTCAACACGTATACCAGCTGTTCAAAATTTGGTTTATAAGATAGTAGAGAAAGAGGCAAATCAGACTGTAAACCCAGATGAAGTTGTTGCAATTGGTGCAGCTGTGCAGGGTGGAGTACTAGCTGGTGAGGTTAAAAATATTCTGTTATTAGATGTAACACCTTTATCTTTAGGGGTTGAAACGTTAGGGTCTCTAATGACAGTAATGATTCCTAGAAATACTACAATCCCAGTAAAAAAATCGGAAACCTTTTCAACGGCTACAGATAATCAGGAAAGTGTTGACATTGAAGTTTTACAAGGAGAACGTAAACTAGCTAAAGATAATAAAAGTTTAGGTAATTTCAGACTAGAAGGAATACCATTAGCTTCTAGAGGAGTCCCACAAATTGAAGTTACTTTTGATATTAACGCAAGTGGTATTTTATCCGTAACTGCCAAGGATAAAGGAACAGGTAAAACACAACGTATTAATATCCAAAATGCATCAACTTTAGATAAAGATGAAGTTGAGAAAATGATAAAAAATGCAGAAGAATCATCTAAAATAGATAAAGAGAAAAAAGATAAAATTGACTTGAAGAACCAGGCTGATTTAGTTTGTTATCAAAATGAAAAACAATTAAAAGAATATGAAGATAAAATATCTTTAGAGAAAAAAGAACTTCTTACAGAAGGGATTAAAGGAATTCGTGATGTAATACAAAATGATGAGTTTAATAATGAAGATCTGAAAAATAAACTTGAAGAGCTACAAAAAATTTCTCAAACTGTTGGAGAAGAAATTGCTAGCTCAGCCAACCCAGAAGTGAAGAATGAACCACAAACAAATTCTGATGAAACCGTTATCGATACGGATTTCACTGAGGATTAGTATTTAGATAGTAAGTTCCTATATATAAATTTAATTGCTTAATACTTACTAATTGATATATAATTATTAATAAATAATTTTATCGGAGGATTCTTATGCTTAGTTTATATTTTTTAAAACTATTCGTTTATGCTATTGTTACAGGTTTTAGTTCACTTTTTATATTTGGGTTTTTATCTAACGATCCATCAAGAAACCCAAACCGAAAAGATTTCGAATAAGATATTATAAAGTAAAATAAAGTACCAACCTTATTTATAAATAAGGTTAGTACTTTATTTTTAAGTTTGGATGATATAAAATAGTTATTATGTTATAATAATTACTATAGATTTCTTAATATTTGATTTGCGAGTGTAGCTCAGTGGTAGAGCGCAACCTTGCCAAGGTTGATGTCGCGCGTTCGAATCGCGTCACTCGCTTCTAAATGTATAAATTTATAGGATAATATAAGTATATATTTAACGGATTGATTAAACTTAAAATACTAATGAGAATTTTACTAAAAAACTAAAAATTAAGGTATAATAATAGTACTAATCAAACCAATATAAATTATGTTAAAACAAGACCAATTAACTATTGGAGGCAAAGTTTTTAATTCTCGCCTTATTATTGGGACTGGGAAATATAGAAGTTTAAAAGAGATGGTAGAATGTTTAGCAAAAAGTGAAAGTGAAATGGTCACAGTTGCTATCCGAAGACTTAACTTATTAAATATCTCCAGTAATGATAATTTAATAACGGCCATTAACTGGAAAAAATTCTGGTTATTACCAAATACTGCTGGTGCAAAAACATCTGAAGAAGCTATTCGGTTAGCATTTTTAGGCCGTGAATTATCTAAAAGGATTGGTCAAAAAGAAAATAATTTTATTAAATTAGAAGTTATATCTGATCCTAAATATCTTTTTCCTGACCCAATAGGGACATTAAAAGCAGCAGAGTTTTTAGTTAAAAAGGGTTTTATTGTATTATACCATATACAAATACTGACCCAATGTTAGCAAAACATTTAGAGGATATTGGGTGTTCTACTATTATGCCTTTAGGTTCACCTATCGGTTCAGGACAAGGTATTCAAAGTATAAATAATATTCAAATTATTATTGAAAATTCTAAGATACCAGTGATTGTAGATGCAGGAATTGGATCTCCTAGTGAAGCAGCACTTGCTATGGAACTAGGTGCGGAAGCTGTTCTTATTAATACTGCAATAGCACAAGCAAAAAATTCTATGGTTATGGCTAGAGCGATGAATCTTGCTGTTCAAGCCGGTAGACAAGCTTATTTAGCAGGCCAAATGAGTCCATATAAGTTTGCACAATCGAGTTCTCCTTTAAAGGGATCAAATTTTTTAAATTTAAGCAAAAAATAATTAGAAACTCCTGTAGTTAAATTTATAGCGGCAAGTATCTTATCATTGAAATTTATTAGTTTTTAAAATAACAATACCAGGGTTGGTATGATAAACTATTTTGAAATTAAGAGAGAGATTAAAAATTTCTAATAGATTATTAATAACAATCGAAGTTAAAAAAAGAATTAGTTCCACGATTTTTTAATCATTTTAGATCCGTAAGGAAGGAGAAGTTAGTGAATATTCCAAAACCTTTAACAACTTATTATTTTATTGTTGCAAGTAATGAATTTTTATTAGTTGCTGAACCCGTTGAAGAAATTTTACGTGAGCGAGTACAACATTATCGAAGAGTTAAAAAAAATATAGATTTTTGGCTGGTGCAATCACCAAAATTTCTAGAATCTGTTCAATTAACTGAGTTACAAACAAAATTAAGACAAGCTAGAATAGCTAATGAATGTTCAGCAATTGTTTCTGTAGATAAAACTTTTATTACTTGGTTAAAATTAAGACTTAATAATGTAGCGATGGGAAGTTTTAATGCGCCAACAGGGGATATTACAAGCCCACTAGCTTCTAATTTTAAAATTGAAGGAATCCCTAAATAAAAAAAAGTTAAAAAAACCAATACTTATTATAAGCCATATTATAAGCTTTAACTAATTTTTTTATGGCAGATTTAATAACTAAGTATTAAAGAAAGGCACTTATGAATCCTGTAAATTATTAGGTTTATATTTAAAAACAGAGTTAATTTAGATAAACCACTTAAAAGATAATTTTATTTCCCCTAAAAGCTTTTAATTTAAACAAATTTAATAACAGATGATAAAATTATTTCCCCGAATCAATAGCATTTGGGATGAGTATCGACCAACCTTAAATTATATTAATGATCTTGAAAAAGAATTAATCTCTTTAAGTGATAATGAGTTAAAAAGTAGAACTTCGAAATTAAAATTTTTTACTTCTAAAGAAGATAATTTGGACAAAAAAACATTGGCTGAAAGTTTTGCGTTGACTAGAGAAGCCTCTAAAAGAACAATTGACCTAAGACATTATGATGTACAACTATTAGGGGGGTTAGTTTTAAACGATGGTAAAATTGCGGAAATGAAAACTGGTGAAGGGAAAACTTTAGTGTCCACTTCACCTGCATTAGCTAATTCTTTAGCAGGTAAAGGTGTTCATATAGTAACTATAAATGATTATTTAGCAAAGCGCGATGCAGAATGGATGGGTCAAATTCACCGATTACTGGGGTTAGGGGTTGGTCTTATACAATCAGATATGACAATACCAGATCGTAAAATAAATTATTCTCGAGATATAACCTATGTAACGAATGTTGATTTAGTCTTCGATTTTTTAAAAGACAATATGGTCACAGATAAAAAAGAGTTAGTACAAAAGCCTTTCAATTTTTGTATTATCGATGAGGTTGATTCTATTTTGATTGACGAAGCGAGGACCCCTTTAATTATATCACGTGATTCAGACTTATTAGTAGAAAAATATTTTAAAGCTAATGAAGCTTCTAAGTTTTTGGAAGATAAAAAGCATTTTGAAATTGATGAAAAAGCAAAAAAAATAAGCCTAACAGAGCAAGGTTTGAAACGTGCTAAAATTTTATTAAAAGTTGATAATTTATATAGTATCCAAGACCCATGGATTCCTTATATTTTAAATTCTTTAAAAGCTAGGTACCTTTTTTTCCGCGATATTCATTATATTTTAAAGGATAACCAAATTGTTATTATTGATGAGTTCACAGGTCGAATAATGGAAGGTAGAAAGTGGGGTGATGGTTTACACCAATCTATCGAAGCAAAAGAAAACATTCAAAATTTAAGAGGAAGCGAAACTTTAGCCTCAATAACTTATCAAAATTTTTTCCGACTATACCCAAAAATATCTGGCATGACGGGTACGGCTAAAACTGAGGAATTAGAATTTGAAAATATTTATGATTTACCAGTTTCTATATTACCTACATATGAAAAAATGAAGCGTAAAGATGATTCAGATTTTATTTTTATTGATGAAATAAGTAAATGGAGAGCTATTGCTCAAGAATGCTTGAAGATGTATTCTACAGGCCGACCTGTCCTAGTTGGTACAACAACTATCCAAAATTCAGAAATACTTTCTCAATTATTAAACACCTATAGGGTACCTCACCAACTATTGAATGCAAAACCAGAGAATGTAAGTAGAGAATCCAAAATTGTAGCGCAAGCTGGTTGTTTGAATTCTATAACTATTGCAACAAATATGGCAGGTAGAGGAACTGATATCTTATTAGGTGGTAACCCTGAGTTTAAAGCATTAGAATCTACTCGCTTTATATTAAAAAGATTGTTAGGGAAAAAAAAATTTTTTGTTCCTGGTATTGATTTAAGACAATTAAAACGAGCTTTAAAGAAAAGTCCGAAATTAGTTACTTATTTGCAAAAAAATTTAGATACACTATTAGCATCTTTAGAGGTTTCAAATAAGCAATTAAATCTTTTAGAAAAGTTTATTTTTAATCTACATAGTCAACTACTCACTAAATATAAAGAAAAACAAAAAGAAGAATCTGAAATTGTAAAATCCTTAGGTGGACTTTATGTTATAGGGACTGAACGTCATGAATCAAGGAGAATTGATAACCAATTACGAGGTCGTGCAGGAAGACAAGGTAACCCTGGAAGTTCGAGATTTTTTTTAAGCTTAAATGATCCCTTAATTCGGGTTTTTGGTGGCGACAAAATACAAGAAACAATGCAAAAATTAAAAATTGAAAGTGAAATTTTAGATTCTAAATTTCTATCAGATTCTTTAAATTCTGCTCAACAAAAAGTGGAAGGGTTTTATTATGATCAGCGTAAAACCCTAAATAAATATGACCAAGTTTTGGATAAGCAAAGAAAAGTTATTTATTATTTACGTGAAAAAGTCCTTTCTACTACGATTATGCGTGATTTAGTTATGGAGTTTAGTGAAGGGTTTCTTGATGACTTTATAGATTACTTAGATTCACAGACTCGTGAAGGAAAAGATATTATTTTATCGAAAAAAATTCTTAGATTATTAAATCGTTTATCTATTTCAAATGGTATGATATATAATAATTTAGATAAGCTATCTAAATTAAAAAAATTCCTTTACGAGCAATTATGGGCAAGTTATGCTTGTAAAGAATTTCGTTATTCTTGTTCAACAGATTCACGTGTATTAGATCGATATAATCAACTTATCTTTTTTAAATATATTGATTTTTTTTGGTTTAAGCACTTAGAAAATATGAATTTTTTACTTGATGCTATTAGTTGGGAAGCGTATGCACAAAAAGATCCTTTTCTTCAATATGACGAGAGGGCTACAAGTCTTTTAAATCTTACTCTTAAAGACTGTAGGGATTCAATTATATTTGAAATTTTTATTTCCAATATTATATTAACAGATATAAATTAAGATAAAGAATTAAAGAAAAAAGATATGTACAAATTCTTTAATTTATGTTATTATAATCTCATCATTTAGTATTTATAATAAAAGATATAATAAAATATTATGACAAAAAGAACATTAGGTGGAACGAATAGAAAAGTTGTTGCTGTTTCTGGTTTTCGTGCGCGAATGAAAAGTAAACAAGGTTGCAAAGTAATAAACAACCGTAGACGAAAAAAAAGAAAAAATTTAAGTATTTAGAAAATTAATTTATATAAATTAAAAATATTTTATTATGACTTTTCAAGAAGAACTTTTAATTTTATTAAAAGCCCGTTACCCTATAATTTATGTTATAACCATTGAGGAAGACCGATTGGAATATACTATCAGGAATGCTATTATTAATAAAAGTTATAGCAATCTATATGTTTGGGACTTTATCGAAGGCTATAAACTAAACCCCATAAAAAAAGAATTTGGTAAAAGAAATCCATTGGAAGCTATCGAATTTATTGAAAAAATAAATTCAAGAACACCAAGTATTTTTATTTTGAAAGATTTTAAGAGATTTTTAAAAGACTTAACAATTTCTAGAAAGTTACGGAATATCGTACAATTATTAAAAATTCAACCCAAGACTATTATTATTGTTGATTCTGAAGTTCAAATCCCAAATGATCTTAAAGATCATATCACGATTATAAAATTTAATTTACCAACACCTAAAGAAATTAAAACAGAATTAACTCGTTTAAATAAAAATTTGACTGTTGAAGGGAACTTATCCCAACGGATCTTAGAAAAAGTTATTCAAGCTTGTCAAGGTTTATCTTTAGAGAAAATTAGAAGAGTTTTGGGAAAAGCAATTGTTATTTATAAACAAATAGATCAGAATGCAATCCCCATAATTTTAAGAGAAAAACGTCAAGTGATTAGCCAAACTGAGCTTTTAGAGTTTTGGTCAGTTAAAAGTAAATTAAAAGATGTCGGTGGAGCTTATAATTTAAAAAAATGGTTAAACGCAAGAACTGAAATATTTTCTGAACAAGCATTAAATTATGGTTTAGTAACGCCAAAAGGTGTGTTAATAATTGGGATGCAAGGAAGTGGTAAAAGTCTGATCGCAAAATCTGTTGCTTATGAATGGAAATTACCACTTTTACGTTTGGACGTCGGGAGATTATTTGCTGGAGTTGTAGGAGAATCAGAATCTAGAGTTCGTGAAATGATCGCTATTGCTGAATCATTAGCTCCTTGTGTGCTGTGGGTTGATGAAATTGATAAGGCTTTTAGTGATTCTGAACAAAATTTTGATAGTGGAACAACAACACGTGTTTTAGCTACATTTGTTACTTGGCTAGGGGAAAAAACTCTTCCCGTTTTTGTTATTGCTACAGCTAATGATATTTATTCTTTACCCGTAGAAATATTAAGAAAAGGTCGCTTTGATGAAATCTTTTTTCTTGGTATCCCAACGGTTGATGAAAGAAAACTAATTTATGAAGTTCATTTAAGACGTTTTCGACCGGAGACTTGGCAAACTTATGATAGCAAAAAGTTAAGTAAGCGTGCCCGTAAATTTTCTGGAGCAGAAATTGAACAAACTATTATTGATGCTATGTATGTGGCATTTAGTGAACAGCGAGAATTTACAACGAATGATATTTTGATAGCTATCAAAGAAACTATTCCAATCCTTGATATTGATCCTTTACGTACAGAGTTAATACAGAATTGGGCAGCATCCGGAAAAATTCGTGTGGCTTAAAGTTTATTAATCTAAAATCTTATTATTAATTATTTATATATGATTAAACGTATTTTTAAATATTTGGCTAATTTAAAATTAGCTATAATAATATTGTTAGCTATTGCAATATTGACTAGTATTGGTTCCATTATTGAACAAAGTAAAGAAATTCCATTTTATCAAAATAATTACCCAACATTAATTTTTAATATTCCAGTTTGGAAAATTCTTCTTTTTTTCGGTTTCGATAATATTTATAGTACATGGTGGTTTTTCTTATTACTTGGCCTTTTAGGACTGTCTTTAACTTGCTGTACAGTTCTCCAACAGTTACCAACTTTAAAATTTTCTCGAAGATACTATTTTTATAAACAAATTAATCAATATAATAAGTTAACGTTTAAAATAAAGTCGATTAAAGTCTTTCCAAGTCATTTGAGCTATGTATTATTAAAAAAAGAATATTCACTTTTTCAGCAATCCAATAGTTTCTATGCTTATAAGGGATTGATAAGTAGAATTGGTCCTATTATTGTACATTTAAGTATTATCTGTGTACTACTAGGAAGTACATTAGGGGCATTAAAAGGATTTAACTCTCAAGAATTAATACCTAAAACGGAAGTATTTCATATCCAAAATGTTATAAAAAATGGTTTTTTTTTCTTCAATACCTCAAAAAACTTTCCGTATTAATGACTTTTGGTCAACATATACTTCTAATGGTTCAATTAAACAATTTTATACCGATGTTTCAGTCTTAAACGGTCGTGGTAGTGAAACTCAAAGAAAAACTATTTCTGTAAATAACCCATTATTATTAAGTGATTTAATAATATACCAAACTGATTGGGGAATATTAGGTCTAAGATTAAAATATACTAAGAATGATAATTCTAGTGTAAGCCTTCAACTACCGATATCCAAAATTAATAATTCGAATCAAAAAATTTGGATTAGCTCTTTACCTAACACAAAACGAGATACAAACAACTATATTGTACTTATTAAAGACCATCGTGGGCAAATTAGTCTATATGATAATAATGGAAAATTTATAAAGACTATTAATATAGGTGATACTATTTATGATACCGATTTAATTAGTTTTAATTTTACTGATATAATTTCTTCTACAGGTATTCAGATTAAATCTGATCCAGGTATTAAATTAATTTATTTTGGTTTTTTATTTTTAATGGTAAGTAGTTTAATCAGTTATATTTCATTTTCAGAATTTTGGTTATTATATTTCCCGACAAAAGTTATCGCTGGTGGTAAAACAAATCGTGCAAAAGTTAAATTTAACCTTGAATTTTTAAAATTTAAACAATCTTTTTTTTAACTAATAAATTGCAACTGGACATTTATACAAAATACTTGTATTATTAAATGCAAGGTAAAATATAATTCTGTGTTTTATCGATTTTTTAAGTTATAGCATATTAAAATAGTGAGGTCTAAAAGATGTTTGATCATCTTAGAGGAAATGTACTAGAATTGTTTTTCGGTGTCTATTGGTTTGAAATCTTTCTTTTTATTTTATTTTTGGTACTGGGTTTTGTGCTAGAACAAAAATTTAATTTTAATAAGCCTAGAAAATGGTTTTTAGCCTTTAATGGCTTAGTTTGTCAAAGAGTTCTTTCAGTTTTAGCCTACTATGTACCTTATTTAGATGTAGTAAATACACATATGCCTTTAATTGCTGAGACTCATCCTTTTCTTGTAAGGATTTTTTTACCAAATTATATAGCAGAATCAGTAAATATTATACAAAAAGTACCCTTCTTATCTTTCATTTATCTGTTAGTAGGGTATGGTGTTCTAGTACGTTATAAAATACCAGAGGACAGGTTTGTTAGGTTCAATATTATGTATGGTATAATAATTATCTCCTTTCAAGGGATTTTCCATGAATTATTTATTAATTTTACAAATGTATTTGTTAAAAACCCAGCAGATAAGTCAGAAGCAGCATTACTAGCTTTTCTTGCTTGGGTTGTGATCTTTATACCTTGTTTTTTAAGAGCTCTTTTTGGTAAGTATGAAGGTAATACCTTTATGCGTGAAGCAATTGAAGTACATTTAGGTCGGGATGGTCCTGATTTTATTTGGTGGGATAGGACTAGAAAAGATCAAGCGCCAAAAAAACCTAAAAAATAACTTTAGTAGGTTATTCTTTAGGCGGTAAGATCAATAAATTTTGGTTAAACCAAAAATTTTAATAGGCCGAGTTGGATTTGAACCAACGTAGGAAAACCAGCGGATTTACAATCCGCCCCCTTTAACCACTCGGGCATCGACCCTAACAGTATATGATATTATAGTTTGCATGCATGAACAAATTTTTAAAAATACATTTTCTTATCTAGAAAAAGACTTAGGTATTTTAACTTTATATTAGGTGTATTTTTAAAAGGTGTTCTTTATTTGAAAAAATGTATTATAATCCTCTTTTCTCTAGAGGGTGTTTCTATTAAACACTCTAAAATATTTATTTAAATTAATATAATATCTTATGAAATTAGCTTATTGGATGTACGCAGGTCCTGCTCATATTGGTACTCTTAGGATTGCAAGTTCTTTTAAAAATGTCCACGCTATTATGCATGCCCCTTTAGGTGACGACTATTTTAATGTTATGCGATCAATGCTGGAAAGAAAACGTGATTTTACTGCTGTAACAGCAAGTGTTGTTGACAGACATGTTTTAGCAAGGGGATCACAAGAAAAAGTTGTTAATAATATTAGTAGAAAGGATAAGGAAGAAAAACCAGATTTAGTTGTATTAACTCCTACGTGTACTTCAAGTATTTTACAAGAAGATTTACAAAATTTTGTTAACCGTGCTTCAATTGAGACACAAGCTGATGTTTTATTAGCGGATGTTAATCATTATAGAGTAAATGAAATGCAAGCTGCTGATCGTACTTTAGAACAAATTGTACAATTTTATATAAAAAAGGCACAAAAAACTAAACAATTAGACACAACTAAAACAATAGAGCCTTCAGTGAATATTATTGGCTCCTTTAATTTAGCTTTTCATAACCAACATGATATTGCTGAATTAAAACGTCTAATGTCAGATTTAAATATAAAAATCAATAGTATTATACCAGAAGGAGCTTCGGTACAAGAATTAAAAAACTTACCTAAAGCTTGGTTTAATATAGTTCCCTATAGAGAGATTGGTCTACTTACAGCCGAATATTTGAAAGATGAATTCGATATGCCTTTTATTGATACTACTCCCATGGGAGTAGTTGAAACAGCTAATTGTATTAGAAAAATCCAATATATCTTAAATGATAATAAAGCAGATGTTAATTTTGAAAAATACATTGATATACAAACTCGTTTTGTTTCTCAATCAGCTTGGTTTTCAAGATCTATAGATTGCCAGAATTTAACCGGGAAAAAAGCAATAGTATTTGGGGATTCTACACATGCAGCAGCGATGACTAAAATTTTAACTAAGGAAATGGGTATCAATGTTGTTTGGGCTGGAACTTACTGTAAGTATGATAAATCTTGGTTTGAAAAAGAAGTAGGTGATTTATGTGATGAAATTGTTATAACAGATGATCATAATTTAATTGGTGATTTAATAGCTAAAGTTGAACCGGCAGTAATTTTTGGTACTCAAATGGAAAGACATGTAGCGAAACGTCTAAATATCCCATGTGGTGTTATATCAGCACCAGTTCATATACAAAATTTCCCTTTAAGTTATAGACCATTTCTTGGTTATGAAGGGGCAAACCAAATTGCAGATTTAATATATAATTCTTTCACATTAGGTATGGAAGATCATTTATTAGAAATTTTTGGTGGTCATGACACAAAAGAAGTTTTAAGTGCAGGGTTATCCGTAACTTCACAAGATTCAGAAATAAAATGGAATTTGGAATCACAGGCGGAATTAACAAAAATCCCAGGGTTTATTAGAGGTAAGATTAAACGAAACACCGAAAAGTTTGCTCAAGAGCAAAAAATGGAAACTATAACATTAGAAATTATGTATGCTGCTAAAGAAGCGGCTGCTTAAAATTAAAAAATAAATAATCTTCTTGACATAAATAACCTAGTATTGATATGCTGTAATGGTATATCAATCGATTACGGGACGTAGCGCAGTTTGGTAGCGTATCTGCTTTGGGAGCAGGGTGCCGCAGGTTCAAATCCTGCCGTCCCGAATAATAATACTTAATTAACTCTAAATACTAGATTTAATTATGCTTTTTGCGGAGTGGAGCAGTTTGGTAGCTCGTTGGGCTCATAACCCGAAAGTCGCAGGTTCAAATCCGGCCTCCGCTAGAATTTATATAAACTTATTAAATTTTCAGATTTAATTTTAGATTCATATAACTATGTCCCTTTATCCTAGCAAATATATGCCTGTTTTTGGTGGTAGTACTGGTGGTTGGTTACGTTCAGCAGAGTATGAAGAGAAATACGTAATTACTTGGAACTCTACTACGGAACAGCTATTTGAAATGCCAACTGCTGGTACAGCATTAATGCTTTTAGGTCAAAATCTTTTATATCTTGCTCGTAAAGAACAATGCCTTGCCTTAGGTACTCAATTACGAAAACTAAAAATAAAGGATTACAAAATTTATCGAATTTTCCCAGGTGGAGAAATACAATTTCTACATCCGAAAGATGGTGTTTTTCCTGAAACATCAAATGAAGGCAGAACTCCAGTAGGTAAAAGAGATTTTTCTATTGGAAAAAACCCTAACCCAGCTTCTATAAAATGGAAATAAGAAACATAATATTAGTTTTTTTATATAATCATAGCAAAGGTATTAACCATTTTTCATTCTAAAAGTTATTCTAGATATTTAACCTATCTTAGTTTAACTTGACGAATTAGTACCTTCTCTTATAGACTTGTAAGTATGAATAGTTAAAAACTAATATCTAAAATAGAGCATAAATATATGCTCTATATCTAAATTATTAACATAAACAATAGGAGAGATGGCAGAGATGGTCGATTGCGTCTGATTTGAAATCAGATGAACGTTTACGCGTTCCGTGGGTTCGAATCCGACTCTCTCCTTTAATTTAGTATTTCTAACAACTCTAATAATTAAACATTTAATTTTCTATACAACTTGCTTAAAAATAATATATTAGTATATAATAATGTTATACATTATTATATTATTTTTATTAAGGATAACAAAAGATGGCAAATAATAAATCGTCGAAAAAACGTATAAAAATTAATAAAAGAAACCGTATCCAGAACAATTCATATAAATCTCTTATAAAAACGCATGAAAAAATCCATTTAAATCTTCTTAAAGCTTCTACTGAACAAGCATCTCAGGTAGGGGAAGAAAAATCTAATTATACAGCTTTGCTTAGAGCTTCTTTTTCATCAGTTGTTAGTCAAATTGATAAGGCAGTAAAAAAAAATATTATTCATAAGAATACAGCTATTAGAAAAAAAACAAATTTATTTAAAAAAACCTTTCCTACAGTAAACTAATATTTTAATTTTGATTTGTTTTCAATATCCCGTTTAGATATAAAATATATATATATATATAACTTAGATATATTATGAAAGATATTTTAGAGAATAGAAAGCAAAAATTCCCGATAATTCTACCAGATTTATCAGAAGTCCAACGGATAAGTTTTTGTTGGTTCTTAACAGAAGGATTACCTGAAGAGTTAACCAATTGCCCTTCAATATTAAATAAAAGAAGTGGCATTGAATTAATAATTTATGGGCAAGAATACAAAATTTATTATCCTAGTTTTGCTATTTTAAATGCTCTAAAAAAAAAGGGGAATTATAATTTAAGAGTTTATGTTCTAATGTCGCTGAAAAAAAACGAAACAGTGAAAAATGGTTCGGTACAATCAGAAGACTTCTCCCCGAAGGAACGGGTCTTTTTTGGTGAAATACCTCTTATGACTGAGAAAGGTACTTTTATATTTAATGGTTGCGAA
Source organism: Nereocystis luetkeana (assembly GCA_031213475.1). Taxonomy (NCBI): domain Eukaryota; class Phaeophyceae; order Laminariales; family Laminariaceae; genus Nereocystis; species Nereocystis luetkeana. The sequence goes on from JARUPZ010000244.1 coordinate 14,257, forward strand.
AGAGTAATTGTTAGTCAAATTATTAGAAGCCCTGGTATTTATTATAAACGTATTCAAAAAGAGAAAAAAGTTTTTTATGAAGGAACAATTATTTCAAAACATGGTTCTTGGTTAACTTTTGAATTAGAATATAATTTAATTTGGGTTAAATTTGATAAGCAATACAAAATCCCCATAAATTGGTTTCTAGTTGGCTTTTCATTAGAAGAGCATGAAATTTATCAAACAGTTCAAAACTATGAGTTTTTAAGAAAAAGTGTTAAATCCTTAAATTCAGTTATTTATGACAAAATGTTCCATAAGGCTACTTTTGGAAGTTATAACAAAAGTATGTTAATGTCAGTTTTCCGAATACGCGAACTTATAACTGAACGTCTTTTAAATAAAAATTTATATGATCTTGGTGAAGTAGGTCGTATCAAGCTTAATAAGAAACTAGGTATCAGTTTACCCTTAAATATAAGAGTTTTAACCTCTTTAGATATTCTAAAAGCTATTGATAAATTGATTCATATTAGTTCATATAATGAAAAACTTGATGATATAGACAACTTAGAAAACAGAAGAGTACGTTCTGTAGGTGAACTTTTACAATTACAAGTACGCGTAGCTCTTAACAGACTAAGGAAAAAAATTACTACCGATGAAAAATTAACACCTGATATGTTCAGGGTTAAAAAAGTAAAAAGGGGTAGTACGGATAAAAAGTCTAAGGATATAAAAATTAAAGTTAATCAATGGAAAGACAACCAAATTTTTGAGGAAGATATACCTTTAGAAGAAACTTTGATGCCGAATGATTTAGTGAATGCAAAAGTTTTAACTTCTGTTATAAGAGAATTTTTTGGCTTAAGTCCTTTATCACAATATTTTGATGAAATAAATGCTCTAGCACAACTTACACATAAACGTCGGATTAGTTCATTAGGCCCTGGAGGTTTAAATAGTGAACATGTTAGTTTTGCAGCAAGGGATATCCACCCAACACAATATGGACGTTTATGTCCAATTGAAACTCCTGAAGGACAAAAAGCTGGTTTAATCGCATCATTGGCAACACATGCGAAAATCAATAATTATGGTTTCATAACAACTCCTTTTTTCCGTGTCTACAAAGGAAAAGTATTAAGAGAGTTAGGTCCAATTTATTTAACAGCGGAACAAGAAACTATTTATAAAGTTGCATCTGGGGATGTTTTATTAACAAAAGATGAATTTTTCAAAACTACTTCAGTTCCTGTACGTTTTTATAATGAATTTATAATTGTTGATTCTGTTAGTGTTGATTTTATAGCGGTCTCTCCTATACAAATTATAGCAATAGGTGCTTCTCTAATACCATTTTTAGAGCACGATGATGCTAACCGTGCCTTAATGGGCTCAAACATGCAAAGACAAGCTGTTCCGTTATTATACCCAAAAAAACCTATAATTGGTACAGGTATTGAACACCAAATAGCAGCAGATTCACAAGTAGTAATTATAAATTTATTAAATGGAATTGTTGATTCCGTTTCGGCAGACCGTATTATCATACTTGATAATAAAAATATTGGGAGTTCTAAAGTTTATTTTTTAGACAAATATCGTCGTTCAAACCAAGAAACTATAATTAATCAAAAACCATTAATTTGGACTGGTGAAATTGTAAAACCCGGGCAAATTATTGCTGATGGTCCTGGGACTGATGGAGGAGAGCTTGCCTTGGGCCAAAATTTAACAGTTGCTTACATGCCTTGGGAAGGTTATAATTACGAAGATGCTATTCTAGTTAGTGAAAGATTAGTTCAAGAAGATCTTTTTACTTCAATCCATATAGAAAAATATGAACTACAGCTTGTAGATGATAGCGCAAGTGTCGAAGAAATAACAACATCGATCCCTAATATCGATGTAGATGCTATATGTAATTTAGATACAAATGGTATAATAAAAAAAGGAACATTTGTTAATGCTGGTGATATTTTAGTTGGTAAGATTACCCCTATAATAGAAGATGAAGAATTACCAGAGAGTAAATTATTAAGGGCAATATTCAATATCAAATCACCAGAACCAGAAGATACTTCTTTAAGAGTACCAAATGGTATTTCGGGTAGGGTTATTGAAATACAAACGGCTTCACGTGAAAAAGGAGATAATTTAGCTTCTGGTGTATACGAATGGGTTTGTATCTCTATAGCGCAAATTAAAAAAATTCGGATTGGTGATAAAATTTCGGGAAGACATGGTAATAAAGGTGTTATTTCAAAGATAATTCCAATACATGACATGCCATTTTTACCTGATGGTAAAGTAGTAGATGTTATTTTAAACCCTTTAGGTGTTCCTTCACGAATGAATGTAGGTCAAATTTTCGAATGTCTACTAGGTTTTGCTGGAGATTACTTAAATCGGAGATTTAAAGTAATACCATTTGATGAAATGTACAGTAGCTGGTGGGGAGAACCCGAGACCAGGCGGGCAGTGTAAGACTTGGCATAGATGCATAGTCGAAGACCTTAGGGAGTTCCGAGCAACCGAAGGGTCAACGGAAGTTTCCCTCTTGGTGTTTGGAGTTGAGACCGCGTTGTGGTCCACTGCAGCCAAAAAGGTGGGGAAGTGGTACCGGGGGATCCTTGAAGCAGCCGAACGGTACGTTCAACTGGTTCTTATTCCTTAGTAACTCAACAACCATTAGGGGGGAAATCAAAACATGGTGGGCAAAGATTTGGTGAAATGGAAGTTTGGGCTTTAGAAGCTTTTGGGGTAGCATACACTTTGCAAGAATTGCTAACTATAAAATCTGATGATATCAATGGGCGACATGAAGTGTTTAACGCAATTATTAAAGGTCATCCAATACCCGAACCAGGGGTTCCTGAATCCTTTAAAGTATTACTAAGAGAATTAAATGCTTTAGGATTAGATATTACGACTCACCAAATTGGTAAATTAGATAATGGAGAAATGGCATCTTATAAAGTTAATCTGTTAACTCTTGTAAAATCTAAATTACTCTAAAGATTAAGTTTATTTCAAAGTTATAAAAATATTTATTTGTATAAAATTATGAAAAACGTGAAACAACAATTTGAGTATGTTAAAATTAATTTAGCTTCACCCGAACGTATTAAAGAGTGGGCTGAAAAAATTTTACCTAACGGAGAGATAGTTGGTGAAGTTACTGAACCTGAAACGATTAATTATCGAACTCATAAACCTGAAAAAGGTGGGTTGTTTTGTGAAAAAATTTTTGGTCCTATCAAAAATTGGGAATGTACTTGTGGTCGTTATAAACACAAAGAACCAGAGACGTTGATTTGTGAAATTTGTGGTGTAGAGTTGACAGAATCCCGAGTACGTCGACATAGAATGGGATATATCAATTTATTATCACCAGTTGTTCATATTTGGTACTTAAAAGGGTCACCTAGCTTTTTATCAACTATTTTAGATTCTTCAATAACTAAACTCGAAGGTGTTGTTTATAATGGTAAAGAACCTGAGCAAGATCAGGATGTTTCAAAATATGATGATTTTTTTTATGATACCGAAGGTGAGGGTTTTGTTTATGGGAAAAAACGTCAAGGTGCTGAAATCTTATACGATAGGCTAAAACGAATTGATTTAAAAGCAGAGATTACAAGTAACCGTAACATAATGTTTTGTTCTAATGTTACAAAAGCAGTAGAGGATGCAATTAAAAGAATTCGTATATTTGAAAATTTTTTAACAACTAATACAAGACCAGAATGGATGGTATTACATTTTCTTCCTGTTCTTCCACCTGGTATTAGACCAATGGTAAAATTGGATAATGGAAGGTTTGCAACTTCAGACCTAAATGAACTTTACCGAAAAATTATCATTAGGAATAAAAGATTAAAAAGGTTATTGTCAGTACATGCACCTAGTGTTGTTATTTTAACTGAAAAACGAATGATTCAAGAAGCTGTCGATACATTGATTGATAATGGTAAACGGGGTTCAAAGGTATTAGATGCAAATAAACGTCCATTAAAATCATTAGCTGATATTATTGAGGGTAAACAAGGAAGATTTCGTCAAAACTTATTAGGTAAACGGGTAGACTATTCTGGGCGCTCTGTTATTATTGTAGGGCCTCAATTGGAATTAAACCAATGTGGGTTGCCTTATGAAATGGCAATTGAGTTATTTTTACCATTCATTATTTATAAATTACTTTCCCAAGGTTTATCTCATTCAATAAAAAAGGCTAAAAAGATTATTTATAGTAATCAATCTTTTATTTGGTACCTAACAGAAGAAATATTAAGAAAGCATCCTATTATTTTAAACCGTGCACCTACTCTTCATCGTTTAGGAGTGCAGGCTTTTGATCCTGTATTAGTAAGAGGGCGAGCTATTCAGTTACATCCTCTTGTTTGCCCAGCTTTTAATGCAGATTTTGATGGTGATCAAATGGCAGTACATATTCCTCTATCTTTTGAATCGCAATTGGAAACAAGACTATGTCTTTTAGCTCCGAATAATTTTTTGTCTCCTTCTACTGGTGAGCCGAATATTCAACCATCACAAGATATGGTTTTAGGTTTTTATTACTTAACTGCACAAAATAGAATGGGCTTAAAAGGTTCCACTAATTATTTCTCTAATTTTAATGAAGTAATCTCAGCATATGAGCAAAAACAACTACAACTGCACTCATCTATTTGGGTTAGGTGTCCAAAGGACATTACTTTAGATACTGAATTAAAATTTTTAAAGACTATTATTCTAGCTAATAATCAGACTCTTCATATTTATAATAATTTACAACGTAAAGAGACAAAAGACGGGCAATTATTAGTCCAATATATTCGAACTACACCTGGTCGTATTATTTTTAACCAGTGCATTAATGATATATTCAATAAATAGGAGGTATAATAAAATGTTAAAGCAATCAAAAATATTTTCTAATAACATAATCAATAAAAAAGAGTTAAAGAAAATTATTGAATGGGCCTTTAAAAATTATGGTCAAAGAAAAGCTGCTTATTTTGTTGACCAATTAAAAGAAATAGGTTTTGAATATGCTACAAAATCTGGGATTTCTATAAGTATTGAAGATTTAAAAATATCACCTGCTAAAACTGCTCTTATGGAGATTGCATCCAATGATGTTTTTTTAGCAGAATCACAAGCAAATAATGGTGAGATTACAGAAGTAGAACGCTTCCAAAGGATTATTTATATTTGGAATAGTACTAGTGAAGAATTAAAAGATCGATTAATAGAATTTTTTAAAAAGAATGATCCTTTAAATTCGGTCTATATTATGGCCTTTTCTGGTGCACGTGGTAATATTGCACAAGTTCGACAATTAGTTGGTATGAGGGGCTTAATGTCAGATCCAAATGGTAAAATTATTGACCGAGCTATCGGAGCCAATTTCCGAGAAGGTCTATCAATTACAGATTATATTATTTCTTCTTATGGTGCTCGAAAAGGTTTAGTTGATACGGCAATAAAAACGGCAGATTCAGGTTATTTAACACGAAGACTTGTTGAAGTTGCTCAAAGTATTATAATCAGTGAATTAGATTGTAAGACTGAGCGAGGTATTTTTTTAGAAGAAGATGTAGAAAAAGATGAAAAGGGGTTTTTATCACTTAAAGAACTTCTTAATGGTCGTGTACTAGCTTCTACAATTTTTAAACCAGGAAGTAAAGAAATTATTGCTTTAAGAAATGAACAAATAACTTTACCCCTTATTGATGAATTAATTAAATTCAAAATTATTAAAGTATTGATTAGATCGCCATTAACTTGCGAATGTAGAAGAGCAGTTTGTCAGCAATGTTATGGATGGAATTTAGCACTAGGTACTTTAGTAGAGTTAGGTGAAACAGTTGGTTTAATTGCGGCACAATCTATTGGTGAACCTGGAACACAATTAACCATGAGAACTTTCCATACAGGAGGTATTTTTACAAGTGAATTAATTCGCCAGGGACGTGCTCAATGTTCGGGTTATATAAATTTTTTACCAGAGTTAAAAGTTAGCCCTTATCGTACTAATTATGGACAAGATGCTGTAGTAAGTGAAAACCAATCTTGGTTAGCAATAATTAATTATGCTAATGAAATAGTAAAAATAAGGGTTGAGGCCCGTACGATAATCCTTGTAAATAATAATAATTACATTAAACGTAATCAAGTCTTATTTGAAGCTGCCCCGAAGATAAAAGAAATAAATTTAGCTGAAAAAGAAATTAAATATATTTGTGCAAAGGAACCAGGTGAAATATTTCTTGAAAAAGATGGCTTCCCACAAATGTCAGTCAATGAAAATTTTAGTAAACGAAGTAAACAAAATTATATTTTTTGGGTTTTATCTGGTCAAGTTTTTAGCATTGCATTTAATACTAATTTAAGAGTAAGAAAATTAGAAAAAATTTATAAAAATCAAGCTATAGCACAATCCAAAATGGTTACGACTGTGGGTGGTTTTATACATTTATCTAGAAACAAATTAACCCAAGAAATAAATAGTTTAAGTATCCAAAATTGTTCTTATGGGTTAAATAATTTCAAGATATTTATAGAAAGGAATAATATTGAAGTTACTAAGTGCAAAGTCTATTTATCACATACTCACGAAATAGTATTAAAACCAGAACTACTTAAAAATCGTTTATTTTCTTTGGGCTTCTTACATAATAAGAAATATAAAACAAAAACTGGTGGAAAATTTTATATTTCAAATTTTTATAAGCCAAACGTATTTGGTCATCAGGCAGGTAACAATTTCCCTAATAAATTAAAGTCAGGTTCAACAATTTTTTATACCAGAAGCTGTAGTTCAAACAACTTCAAACAAAAAAGATTTCAACTTTAAAAAGGGAGAATATGTAAAAAAAGATATAGAAATTTTTCCGAACTATCTTACTAATATAGAAGGTTTTATAGACTTTGAAGTTGAAAAACGAATAAAATACATTAGTATTAAGCCAGGACAGAGGTATCTGCTAGATAAAAAACCAAAGTTACCTAAAGATTTTAATGAACAGGTTTATTATCCTGGAGAGTTAATATTAGATAAGATTGAAGTTAAAGTTTTAAGTTATCTAGAATTTGAAGACATTAATAATGAGACCTATTTGTCTATTCGTCCTATAACTCGTTATGAATTTACGAATGAACGTCCAGTTAAAATTTTTGAATCAAATTGTTTTGCACCTCTTAATCTATTAGTTGAAAATTTTAATTTACAAGTTGCATCTGGTCAACAAATCAAAATTGATTACCCAATACAATTTGTTGATTCCCCATTAACAATTGATTATTCACTTCAATCAAATGATACAGAATTAATCTTTGAGTATAAGAGACCACAAAAAAAGAATTCTTATGGTCAAGTAAATCTAATTTATTCACAAACTTTTCTTTTTGATTCTGTCCTACCAAAAGAAATAAAAAAAACGGATGTCTCTTTAAATTTGCTCGTAGAGGAAAAACAATTTATTGATCCTTATACGGTTATTGGTTCGTTTGATACTATATTTCCATTTGATAATTTTGTTTACAGTGTAAAAATAAAACGGAATAATATAAAGTCTAATATTTTATTAACAACAAAATCTGATTATGAAGAGGTTTTTTTAGATAGTTTTACTCATAATTATAAACAAAACCAATTTTTAAAAGTAAACAAACTTTTCAATAATAATGTACTTATCAAAAATTCTGGTTTAATGGAGCAAGTCGAAGGTAATAAAATTGCCTTACATTTAGGCCAACCTTATTTTTTCTCCACAGGAGCTTTAATTCGAAAAATACCTGGTGATTATATTAAAGGACAAGAAAATTTTGGGCAATTAGTATACGAACGACTAAAAACTGGTGATATAGTCCAAGGTTTACCAAAAATTGATAATATTTTAGAAGCCCGTAAGCCTAAAACTGAAGCTCTCCTTGCAACTAGACAGGGTTTTATTAAATCGATCAAATATACTTCTAATCTCATTTTAATTAGTACAGTGCCCTCTAAAAGTTATGATTATTATATAGCATCGCGTTCTGAAAGATTATTAGTTAAAAATTATGAATCTATCTGTGTAGGACAACCATTAACTGAAGGTCCCTTAAACCCTCACACTCTTCTTCATGTATATTTCCGATATTTTTGTTCTTTAGGGACATTATCAATTTATGAATCAGCGTACCGTAGTTTAAAAAAATTACAAACATTATTATTGACATCGGTCCAAGCTATATATATTTCACAAGGGGTTATAATTTCGGGTAAGCATGTAGAATTAATTGTTAGAGAGATGACTCACAAAGTTTATATAGAATACCCCGGGAAAACTAATTTCTTACCTGGTGATATTATAGATTTAGATCAAGCTCAATATATTAATCTTTGTATCAAAAATAGTAATAAATTAGGATTCCGCCCTATTTTATTAGGTATTACAAAATCTTCTTTAAAAACAGATGGTTTTCTAGCTGCAGCGAGTTTCCAAGAAACAACACGAGTTTTAACACGGGCAGCTATTCAAGGAAAAACTGATTGGCTTAGAGGCTTGAAAGAGAATGCCATTACTGGACGATTAATACCAGCAGGAACAGGGTTCTATGCTAATCAAGATATTACTTTTAATAAAGTGTTACTACCAGAAAAATCAATAACAAAAAAAGATAATTTAAGTTTAAAAAAACAATTGAAAATGAAACAAACAAAATTAAAAAAATTAATCAAGTTTAAGTATAATAATTAAATAATTGTTGCTTTTTATTCCATTTAGAATTAAAAGATTAAAAGTCTGCTATACTAGTTATCATATAAATTAACACAAAAATAATTATTATTTAATTTAAGAAAAATATTTTAAGTATAGGTAAAAGAGTTAAGTATAAAATATTTAAAAATAAAAAGGATTATTATTTCTATGGCTAAAATTGAATTGGCTCAACTTTTAGATGCAGGTGTACATTTTGGACATAAAGCTCATCGATGGAATCCAAAGATGTTTCCTTATATATATGCAGAACGTAATGGTATTCACATTTTAGATTTAATCCAGACAACTGAATTTTTAAAACGAGCTTGTGATTTTAGTAAAAAAGCATCAGCAAAAAACCAAACTTTTTTATTCGTTGGTACAAAAAAACAAGCGTCTTCTTTGATTGCTATTGAAGCTCAAAAATGTGGAGCATTTTATGTAAATCACCGTTGGTTAGGTGGAATGCTAACAAACTGGGTGACTATAAAAGGTCGGATTGACCGTTTAAATCAATTAGAAGAGCAAGAAAAATTAAACTCTTTTAATAATCTACCTAAAAAAGAAGCCTCAAATTTAAAAAAAGAATTAGAAAAACTAAAAAAATATTTTAATGGCGTGAAGGGAATGAAAAAAATTCCTGATATTTTAGTAATAATTGACCAAAAACGTGAAATTATTGCTATCCAAGAAGCACTTTCTTTAGATATCCCTATTATTTCGATTCTTGATACGAATTGTGACCCAAATTTAGCCACAATACCAATCCCTGGTAATGATGATTCGATTAGATCAATCAAATATATTATTAAAAATATAGCAGATAGTATTTGTTTAGGACAACAAAATTCTCTAAAAATTTAGAAAAGAAGGTCAAACGTTAATCACAACATTAAAAATTAGGATAAAATACTATTATGACTTTAGAAATTAGTTCAGCACTAGTTAAAGAATTGCGACAAAAAACTGGTGCTGGTATGATGAATTGTAAAAAAGCTCTCCAAGAAACAAATGGTGATTTTGAAGAAGCTGTTAAGACTTTACGTCAGAAAGGTTTGGCTGCTGCGGATAAGAAAGTAGATAGAAAAACTATTGAAGGGGTTGTAAATAGTTATATACACGCTGGTGGGAAAATTGGGGTTTTGGTTGAAGTTAATTGTGAAACAGATTTTGTTGCACGTCGTGAAGAATTTCAAGAGTTAGTTCAAAATATTGCAATGCAAATTGCAGCTTCGCCTGATGTTCTTTATGTCAATACTACTGAAATACCAAACGAGTTTTTCCTTGCAGAAAAAGAAATTGAATCAGCGAAACAAGACTTAATTAATAAACCTGAGGAAATTAAAGAAAAAATTATTTTAGGACGAATTGAAAAAACCTTAAAAAATTTAAGTTTACTTGATCAAGCATTTATTAGAGATTCAAATATTACAATTGATGAATTAATAAAGGAAAAAATCACTCTTTTTGGTGAAAATATTAAAATTAAAAGGTTTACTCGTTATACATTAGGAAATTAGGACCATCCCCTATTATTGAAAAGCCAAAAAAAATTTCAGAAACTAACAGACTAGATAAACTTTAAGGCCTCTAGTAAGTCATTACATGATAGAAAAGTTTTCTATTTAAAATTTTTCTTTTTTAAGTATTTTAAACTATAATTATTTCAATTTTGGTTCCATAGCATTCATCTGTATGCGTATTTTTGCATAAGGTGTTATAATTTATCTCTTTACTAAAATTAAATATGAATATTCTGGAAAGTACTAATTTTATTCATTTGAACTCATTAATCTTTTTATCAGATATCGAAGTTGGAAAACATCTCTACTGGGAATTAAATGATATTACTTTTCATGGCCAAGTATTACTTGTTAGTTCTTTTGTAATATTATTAACACTTTTATTTTCGTTTTTAGGAACTTCAAATAAGAATATAGTTCCTAATGGTTGGCAAAATTTTATGGAATCAGTTGTTGAGTTTATTAAAGATATTGCCCAAAACCAACTTGGTGAAACGGCTTATCGCCCATGGTTACCTTTTATTGGTACTTTATTTTTATTTATTTTTGGCTGTAACTGGGCAGGTGCCATAATCCCTTGGAAGTTAATAAAGCTTTCTGAAGGTGAATTTGGAGCTCCAACAAATGATATAAATACAACAGTAGCATTAGCTTTATTAACATCATTTATGTATTTTTATGCAGGTTTAAGTACAAAAGGATTTGGTTATTTTAAAAGATATATAGAACCTACACCTCTTTTATTACCAATTAATATTTTAGAGGATTTCACAAAGCCTCTTTCATTAAGTTTTCGACTATTTGGTAATGTTTTAGCAGACGAATTAACTGTTTCTGTTTTAGCTTTATTAGTTCCTTTAATCGTGCCTTTACCAGTTATGCTTTTAGGGGTTTTTGCTAGTTCAGTACAAGCTTTAATTTTTTCAACTCTAGCCGGTGCATATATTGCTGAAGCTGTTGAAGGACATTAATTCTAATTAAGTATTATATTAGTATTTTTATTATTCAAAAGAATCTATTAGAAATTTGTTAATTTTTTCTTATCTAACCCATGAATAAATTATATGGATTCAATTGTTTCTGCTGCATCCGTTATAGCTGCTGGTCTTGCTGTTGGTTTAGCTGCGATTGGCCCTGGAATTGGTCAAGGTACTGCTGCTGGTCAAGCTGTGGAAGGTATTGCTCGTCAACCAGAAGCAGAAAATAAAATCCGTGGTACTTTACTTTTAAGTTTCGCATTCATGGAAGCTTTAACAATTTATGGGCTAGTTGTAGCTTTAGCTTTATTATTTGCAAACCCATTTACTAGTTAATAAACAATAGCTAAGACCTTTATAATTATAGATTAAAAACGTCTTAGCTATTATTATCAATCAGTTATCCTTTCCCCACAAAAATTTTATTTTTAATACTAAAACTAAAAGATGTTTTATAACTATAACTCCATTTTAATAATAGGAACCGAAAAAACTGGAGGACTATTCGATTTTGATGGTACATTACCAATTATAGCATTACAATTTGTACTTTTTATGTTCATTTTAAATTTTATTTTATATACACCTCTTTTAGATACTATTGATGAGCGAAACCTTTATATTAAAAAAAGTTTAGATGAAGCGACAAGTGTACTAACAAAGTCTAACCAATTAAATGTAAAATATGAAGCGAAAACATCTAAGGCACGTAAAGCAGCCAAATTAGATTTATTAACTTATCAAAAGCTATATAAAGATATTTTAGAGGAAAAAATGAAGTCTTCTCAACTTTTTATTGATAAATTTTTAATTGAAACAACTGAAAATTTTGAAAACAACAAAGATAGCATATTAACAAGCTTCGATAATGAAATTGATTCTTTAAGTAGTCAAATTATGGCGAAGCTTCTTACTTAAATATCCTTTTCTTTTTTAAGGATAAATCGCCCTATGAAAATTTACAAATATTAATTAATTAATAAAAAAATGAAAAGTTATCTAGAGTACTTTGCATCAAGTGAAAATTTTGGAGTAGCATTAAATACGGATATATTTGAAACAAATATTATAAATATAATCTTGTTACTAGTAATCCTTTTTGTTGTGATAAAAAACTTTTTAACAGAAAATCTTACAGCGCGTAAAAAAAAAATTGTAGATGATATACAAAATGCTGAAACTCGTTTAGCAGATTCTAACAAACGTTATACTGAAGCTAAAAAACAGTGGGCACAGATGGATATTATCATTAAAGAGATAAATCATCAAATGGAAGTTACAAAGCAGAATGTTTTAAAGCTTAAATGGGATCAAGGAAAAGAAGATCTTTCTAAAAAGTTTACAACAGCAATAGCTGTTTTACGTAACCGAGAGAATAAAATTTTCAATGATGTTATTAAAGAAGTTTCGAAAAAAGCATTAAACCGTGTTATTTTTAAACTTCAAAAACAATTAGGGGAAGTGGAACAATCTGCTATTGTAAATCGGAAAATAATGCAATTAGGAGACTAAAAATGGCTAACACAATGTTTGGTTCAAAAATAGCAAATCCGTATTCAGAAGCTTTATTACAATTAGGGTTAAATTTGTATTTAAAAGAAGAGAATGCTGATACTCAAGTTTTCTTTCAAATTATTTTTGATATGGAGAATTTATTAACAATATTAAAATTAACTCCAGTATTAGAAAAATATTTAGCTAACCCTTTGATTCTAGATAAAGATAAAAAAAATGTTTTAGAAAAGTGTTTATCAAAAAAAACAAGTTCTACCACAAAAAATTTTTTAATGCTTTTAGTAGATAAAAAAAGGATAGGTTTTCTTCAAATCATTACCCAAACTTTTTTAAATAAAGCTTATGATTTTGTTTGTCTTAAATTTGTTGAAGTTTATTCTGCCTCTACATTAAGTAAAGAACAGAAAACACAATTAATAGAAAAACTTAAAATATTACTAGGTCCTGAATTTACAACTTCTAAAGTTTACTATTCTAAAATCAATGTAACATTCCGAGTGGATAAAGAAATTTTAGGTGGCTTTATTATTAAAGTTGATTCTAAAATTATTGATTTAAGTTTGCGTGGGGAATTAGAGAGTTTGGCGAAACAAATGGAAATAAATTTATTAAATTAAAATTTAAATAATAATGATTTTCGTAAAGATCTTTTTCTAGGTTTTTTTAACTAAAGAAAAAAATTGTTTTATTCTATTTTTTCCGTAATTTAAAGTTCTTATTCAAGGAAGAAAAAAATTTGAGTATCTTATGACAAACCCTAATGAAATAAGTAATATTATTAGAAAACAGATTGAAGATTATAGTACCGATTTAAATATTGATATTATTGGAACTGTATTACAGGTTGGGGATGGGATTGCTCGTGTTTATGGATTAGATGAGGTAATGGCTGGTGAATTACTAGAATTTGATGAAGGTACAATTGGTATCGCATTAAACCTAGAGAATGATAACGTCGGTGCGGTTCTTATGGGGGATGGACGAGAAATTTTAGAGGGAAGTACAGTAAAAGCAACAGGTAGAATTGCTCAAATCCCTGTAGGTGATAGTTTATTAGGTCGAGTTTTAGATCCTTTAGCTATCCCAATTGATGGTAAAGGTGAGGCAGCTTCAACAGAAACACGTCTTATTGAATCAATGGCTCCTGGTATTATTAGAGAAAATCTGTTTGTGAGCCATTACAAACTGGTATTACTGCTATTGATGCTATGATTCCAATTGGTAGAGGTCAACGTGAATTAATTATTGGTGATAGACAAACTGGAAAAACTTCTATTGCTTTAGACACAATTATTAACCAAAAAGGACAAGATGTTGTTTGTGTTTATGTTGCAATTGGTCAAAAAGCCTCTTCTGTTGCACAAGCCGTAACTAATTTACAAGAAAGAGAAGCCTTAAGTTATACTGTAATTGTTGCTGCAAATGCAGACCAACCTGCGACATTACAATATATTGCCCCTTATACAGGTGCGGCAATTGCTGAATACTTTATGTATACTGGTAAGCATACTTTAGTAATATATGATGACTTATCAAAACAAGCATCAGCTTACCGTCAAATGTCTTTATTATTACGTCGCCCACCTGGTCGAGAAGCTTACCCAGGGGATGTTTTTTATTTACATTCACGTTTATTAGAGCGTGCAGCAAAATTAAATGATGTACTTGGTGGTGGTAGTATGACTGCATTACCAATTATTGAAACTCAAGCTGGGGATGTTTCTGCATATATCCCTACTAATGTAATTTCAATTACTGATGGACAAATCTTTTTATCAGGGGATCTATTTAATGCTGGATTACGTCCCGCAATTAATGTTGGTATTTCAGTATCTCGAGTAGGTTCTGCAGCACAGATAAAGGCTATGAAACAGGTAGCAGGGAAGCTAAAATTAGAATTAGCACAATTTGATGAGCTTGAAGCATTCTCACAATTCGCCTCAGATTTAGATAAAGCAACGCAAGCTCAACTAGCTCGAGGACAAAGATTAAGAGAAATTTTAAAACAAGCACAAAATTCACCAATCCCTGTAGCTGAACAAGTTGCTATTATTTATATTGGTACGAATGGGTTTTTAGATGATTTAGAAATTAGTGAGATTGCACCTTATATAAAAAGTCTTCGTGAGTATATAACAAACTCTAAACCAGAATACCTGGAAATTGTAAATTCTTCAAAACAATTAACTGGTGAAGCTGAAACTCTTTTAAAAAGTGCAATAGATGATGTAAAAAAAACTTTTAAAATTTAATATTACTAGGCTTTAAACCCTTAAAAATTTTTTAAGGGTTTAAAGCCTAGTAATATTAAATTTTAAATAAATTGTATTCCTTAAAATTTATTTTTTTTAGAATAAACCTAATGTTATTGCTTTACTGATTGGTAAACAAGCTCCTATTCCTAACCATATAGCAACAAATGTTCCGATTAAAAAGACAGTTGAAGCCACCGGTCTTCTAAATGGATTTTGGAATTTATTTACATTTTCGATAAAAGGTACTGTTATTAAGCCTAATGGCACAGCAGCCATAGCTAAAACACCTAATAATTTGTTTGGTAATACACGTAACAAATTAAAAGTTGGGAAAAAATACCATTCAGGTAAAATTTCTAACGGAGTTGCAAATGGGTTAGCTTTCTCACCCAATGCTGAAGGCTCCATAACAGCTAAACCAATAACTAATACAAAAGTTCCTAATATACAAATTGGAAACATATAAAAAATATCATTCGGCCAAGCAGGTTCCCCATAATAATTGTGGCCCATTCCTTTTGCTAATTTAGCACGTAATTTAGGATCCGTTAAATCCGGTTTTTTTAAAATTGACATAATATCTCCTATTATTATATTTATTTATATTAAAAACTAAAATCTTATTTCTTTAATAAATCGCATTTAATACTATTTTTTTTATAATGGTCCTGAAATACCTTGTTTTCTTATCATTAAGAAATGCGTAATCATTAGCGCAGCTGCGACTAAAGGTAAAACAAAGGTATGCGCACTATAAAATCGTGTTAAGGTATTTTGTCCCACACTAACTCCTCCACGTAATAGTTGAACTATTGGAGGTCCAATAATAGGAACAGCCTCAGGTACTCCTGTTACAATTTTACACGCCCAAAATCCTACTTGGTCCCATGGTAATGAATAACCTGTCACACCAAAAGACACTGTTGTAACCGCTAGAGTTACTCCTGTAACCCATGTTAATTCACGAGGCTTTTTAAATCCTCCAGTTAAATAAACTCGGAAAACGTGTAAAATTAACATAAGTACCATCATACTTGCAGACCAACGATGAATAGATCGGATTAACCACCCAAAGTTTACTTCAGTCATAATATATTCAACCGAAGAAAAAGCTTCACTAATACTAGGTCTATAGTAGAATGTCATTGCAAATCCTGTTGCAACTTGAACTAAGAAGCATGTAAAAACAATACCACCAAAGCAATAAAAAATATTAACATGCGGAGGAACATACTTACTAGTAATATCATCAGCAATTGATTGAATTTCTAATCTTTCTTCAAACCAATCATAAACCTTACCCATAAATATAATTAGCTTTTGAAATTAAAAGTTTATCAAACACAATTAAACTTAATTGCCAGAAACCAGATTTGAACTGGTGACACGAGGATCTTCAATCCACTGCTCTACCAACTGAGCTATCCCGGCTTTATAATAATACTTATTATAACATAAAGTTTTATAATTCTTTTAATTATATAGTTTATTAATAGAATAAAGAAAGGTATCAAATTTTAAATGATACCCTTCATTTTAGCTAATTTATTATACAATCTCAAAAATTTCTTCAAAAACTTTTTTAACTTTATAACCAGAATCAATTGATTCTAAAGGATCTTTTCTTAGACGGTGACGTAAACATAAAACAATAATTTTCTGAATATCTTCCATTAAAACATCTTTCTTACCTTGGAATGCAGCATATGCTTTAGCAGCTCTATTAGTAACTATATCTCCTCTTAATCCATCAACATCAAGTTCACTACATACTTTTGATATGTTTACTCTAAAGTCATAAGGTAATTCGACTGTGTCTAAAATATTTTGAGCATCAATAATCTTTTGCTTTAATAACTCCTGTTGGTCTTTATATTTATCTACCCAAGCATAAGGGTTTAGATCAAATAAAGTTCTTTCTTCTACTATCCTTACTCTTAAATCAGGGTCCTTAACAGTTCTTATTTCAGCATGCATTCCAAAACGATCTAGTAGTTGAGGGCGTAATTCTCCTTCTTCAGGGTTACCCGACCCAACTAAAACAAATTGTGCCGGGTGACGTATAGAAATACCTTCTCTTTCTACTGTGTTCCAGCCTGATGCTGCAGAATCTAATAAAATATCAACTAAATGGTCATCTAATAAATTAACTTCATCTACGTATAAGATACCTCGATTAGCTTTAGCTAATAAACCAGGTTCAAATGCTTTTACACCTTCTGTTAAAGCCTTTTCAATATCAATTGTTCCACATACTCGATCTTCAGTAGCTCCTAAAGGTAAATCTACCATAGGAATTTTTATAAATTCAGTTTCAGAATTTTCCAGTGTTTCATCTTCAGGGTGACGATTAAAAGGGTCATCTTTAATAACTTCAATTTCAGGTAATAAATCTGCAATAGCTCTTATCGTAGTTGATTTCCCAGTCCCTCTATCTCCCATAATCATTACACCACCAATTTTAGGATCAATTACATTTAATTCTAAAGCAAGTTTCATTTCTTCTTGTCCAACAATCGCGGTAAAAGGAAATATTGGGGTACTTACACGTTTCAAATTTTGTTTATTCATTCCAGATTTAATTAATCAAAATATTTATAACTTATTTATATGTATACATATATAAAATATACATATATGTATACATATTATTAATGTAACAATAAAAGTTTGTATTTTCTAATTAGAATTATGAATACAATGTTTTGCCTAAACGAAATGCTAATAATGCTGGTACAATTGCTAAAGTTAATGCTACTAAAACTTGTGTATTCGTTAACATATTCTTAATTAATATTACTTATTTTTCTAAAAATTTAAACTCTTAATATATATTATAGTACTATTTATATAATATATTGATTATTTATTCAAAACTCTTATGGTATTGATAAACTTAAAAATTAAATTAAAAATCTATAAAAATTAAAATGAATTCTTTATTTCCGTTAATTTACTCAATTGCCTTATTTGTTTTTCTTTTTATAATTAGTTTTTATATCTTAAAACAAATAACTAATACCCAAAAATTAGAAAAAAAGATATTTAGATTACAAGAAAATATTAAGAAAGATAATGTTTCTTATGAAACTTTCTATAAATTAGGTCAATTATACTTAAAAAAAAAATTATTTTATAAAGCTATTTTATTATTCAGACAAGCTTTAAAAGCTTGGAACCCTAATGATAAAATTGGGCTTGGAAGTTTATATAATACAATAGGATTTACATATTTTACT
>JARUPZ010000244.1:37500-43237 GCA_031213475.1 Nereocystis luetkeana
GGGAAGCCCACCTCAAGATGAGTACTCTTATTGTGAAAGCAAGTAAGATCACGGCAAGACTAGCCGTTACATAACCGCTCTTTTAAGAACGGTTTGCAAATAGGCATCAAGTAGAAGTATAGCAATATATTAAGCTGAGATGTACTAATAGATCGAGGACTTGAACTTTTTTCTAGCTTTAAAAAATATTGTCTTGGTGTTTAAAGGATAGTGGAACCACATTGATCCATTTCGAACTCAATGGTGAAACGCTATAACAGTTACAATACTTAAGGAGTAGTCCTTTGGGAAGATAGCTTATGCCAAGACTTTTATATTTGAATTAGAATAGAATAGAATAGTATCAAGAAATTTGAAAAACTATTACTTAGGGTTATATAATTTTTATTCAATGGAATACGCAATTATAGAAGCCAGTGGTCGTCAATTTTGGGTAGAGCCTAAAAAATTTATTGAGTTTAATAGATTGATTCTTAACTAATTAAGGTTGATAATATATTTAATAATGTGCTTTTAGTAAAAATTTCAAGCAGTATTATTATTACTAATGCAACCATTGCTACACGACCATTTAAAACTTCACTAACTAAGTAAAACCCCCATCTAGATTCGTAATCATTAGATTCTTTATAATTATTGTTCATAGGAAAGTAATATCAGGGTTATATAAAAAATTGCCATTAAAATTATAATAAGTATAATAACACGTTTCTTATAATTTAGGAAAACAAAAAAAGCTTTTCCCAGGGTATTAAAAATTGACACAATTTATATATTGAATCTATAATGAATATAGGTAAGATTATTAAATAGTTTTTAGATTTTTTTTCCTTAAGTTCTTATTAAATAATAAAAATAAATTAATATAAATGTTATGACAGACACCTTAATGTTAATGGTAGTAGCATCATTTGAATGGCCGTCACTTAATCCAAATGATTACACAAGAGCAGAAATGTTAAATCTTTTGGTGACAGCTATGGTAGCAGGGCTAAGGCAGTATTATTGGATTTTAACTTTACGTTTATCAATACAATGGTTCCCAAACATTAATCCTTATATTCACCCAATGTATTCATTATTGCATGCAACAGATTTTTTCTTAAAAGAATTTGATGACATAGTACCCTACTGTACTTGGTATGGATATGTCTTCTATGTGTGCATTTATTTTCCTTGAATGGATAATACGAACATTAGAGTCTATTACTTTTACAGAACCTCCCATTTTTTAGGAAGGCAAATTAGATATATTATAATAAAACTTATATTAGAAATGTTAAAAATAAGATTTAAACGCGGTGGTCGCAAAAAACAACCTTTTTATAGAATTGTGGTAATGGATGTTAGAACAAAAAGAGATGGAAAAGTATTAGAGGAATTAGGGTTCTATAACCCGATGGATAAAACTTTCCATATTAATCGTGAGCGAACAATTCTTAGACTAGCTAATGGTGTTCAACCCACGGAAGTGGTTAAAAACTTATTAAGAAAGTCTTCTGGTTTTTAAAAGAAAATAATATATTATATAAGTAATTTATTGATGTTAAATAAGAGTGTCTATGTCTTTAAGATTATTTGGAGCAAAAACTATTTAGGATTAGCTGTAGATAAAAAATTCCAAAATAATCGTACATTGCCCATCACTACTTTTTTTTTTTGGCCTAGAGAGAATGGGTGGCAATTATTAAAAGAAGAATTATCCTATAAACCATGGATGTCAAAAGATGATTCGATTGATATATTAAATGCTTATACTGAGATTATAAATTATTGGTTATTAAATGTTAACGAGGTGGAGAGTATAACAAAGTTAATAAGAGATAGTTCAAAATTTAAATTTGAACTTTTGGCTAAATTTTAATTTTTAGTCATAAAAATAGCCTATAGGCTATTTTTATGACTAAAAATATCTATGTTTAAATTTTATATCAGATTTTAGTAAATGCTAAATAAAAATAGAAAAACCCTACAAATTCTTTTTTTAATTAAAGATTTAGATCCCATTTTTTTTCGAATTTTTAATTGATAATATCGAATACCCTAATAAAAAACTTACATTTAATAAAAATGAAAGCCTTGAAGCTTCTAATATAAATATTATATTATTTATTATTTATTATAATGTCTTTTCTACCAAGCAATTAAATAAATTAACTGCGAATAACGCGAAAGAGAATTTATTCTACCATATGAACAAAGGTAAACAAAGAGTAATCGCAAAGTTTTTAACTAAAGACTTAAAACAGCAGCTTCAAAAAAACTTTTTTTTAAGTATTAATCAAACAAAAGCTCATAAAATGGGTTCTTCGAAAATTTTAACTTCTATTAAAACATTACAACATTTTAATTTAATTTGAATAAAAAAGAACTGGGGTAGGAGGATTCGAACCTACGAATGGCGGAGTCAAAGTCCACTGCCTTACCACTTGGCTATACCCCAAAAAGAATCTATAAATCAATCTATAAGCTATAATATTCTCTGAGCTAGGAGGGATTCGAACCCCCGACACCGTGGTTCGTAGCCACGCGCTCTAGTCCACTGAGCTACAAGCCCTATATGAATATAATACATTACTTTACTATTTCATAATACAAGAAACAATTTTTAATCCCACTATTTATAATTCTTTTAAGTTTATTAGTAAATTGATCTAAATTTAAAAATATCAATATAATTAAAATGGTACGTTATAGAGGACCCGCGTTTAAAAATTATTAAAAGATTTGGTGACTTACCAGGTTTAACGAGAAAAGTAGTATTAAAAAAACAGAATGCACAAGGAAAAGAGACAACTGACCAGAAAACTCCAAAAGCATCAGCTTATAAAATTAGATTAAATGAAAAACAAAAATTACGTTACAATTATGGGGTAACTGAATCACAATTATTAAGGTATGTTAGGGAAGCAAGAAGAAGAAAAGGTTTAACAGGCTTTTTATTAATGCAACTTTTAGAAATGCGCTTAGATAATATTATTTTTCGTTTAGGGTTAGCTCCCACAATCCCTGCTGCAAGGCAAATTGTTAACCACGGGCATGTCTTAATAAATAAAAAAAGAGTTAATATACCTAGTTTTCAATGTCGACCAAATGATTCTATTAGTTTTTCTGCAAAACCTAAAGCAATAGCCTTAATTAAAGCTAATTTAAATCAAGGAGAAAATGCAACTTCGAATGATAATGTTTTAAACAGTCATTTAGAATTTGACCAAAAATTATTAA
The DNA here is from genome assembly GCA_031213475.1 of Nereocystis luetkeana. Classification (NCBI taxonomy): domain Eukaryota; class Phaeophyceae; order Laminariales; family Laminariaceae; genus Nereocystis; species Nereocystis luetkeana. Next base: position 40,726 of record JARUPZ010000244.1, read on the forward strand.
CAGGTAAAATACTAAATTTAGTAAAACGCAAAGATCTTAGATTTAAAATAAACGATATGCTTGTTATTGAATACTACTCAAGACTTGCTTAAAAATCAATATTTATAATAAAAACAAAAGAAAGGTTTATCCTCTCTTTTGTTTTTTATGTTTTTTACTAGTCCTAGTTTAGTTTTTTTGCTTCTTCCTCTTTATCTATCACTAAACCTTCTATTGTTGTTGAAAGTTTTCTTGATAAAGCCATTTCACTATTAGATTTTGAAGGTTCAACCATAGGGTAACAATTTTCGTCTTCTAAGACATTACATTCAAGTAGAACAGGTTCAGGCCCTTCCAATGTATCCCTTAATGTGGGCCAGATTTCTGATTGTCGTTCAGTATACATACTTTTAATACCATAAGCATTTGCAAGTACATCGAACTTTGGTGCTCCTTCTGCCATATTAGAGTGAGAGTATCGACTTTCGTAAAATGTTTCTTGCCACTGACGTACCATCCCTTGCCAATGGTTATTAATAATAATAATTTTAATTCTTAACTTATATTTAGAAATTGTTCCTAATTCTTGTAAATTCATTTGGAAACTAGAATCACCAGTAATACAAATAATATCTTCTTTTGGATACGCTACAGCTGCACCAATGGCAGCAGGTAAGCCAAACCCCATTGTACCTAAACCAGCACTAGATAACCATTTACGTCGTTTACATTTTGTGTACTGTGCAGCCCACATTTGGTGTTGTCCAACATCAGTAGTAATTATTGCATAAGGTCTAATATCTGTTAATGTTTTAATAACAGTTTGAGGTAATAAAACATCATCAACTGTTTTAGGTAATAATGAGTAATCTCCAGGAATTGGTAGTAATGGAAACTCCTGCTTCCATTCTATAGTCTTTTTATACCATTTTTTAAATTCCTTTCGGAGTGGTTTCTTTAGCCATCTATGTTCTGGTCGATCCATTAATAATAGAAACTTTGTTAAGATTTTTTTAATATCACCTACAATACCAATACCAACATTTTTGTTTTTACCAATTTCTGCCTCATCAACATCAATATGGATAATAAAAAGCTTTGCAAGCAAAATCTTGTAATTTTCCAGTAACTCTATCATCAAACCTAGCACCAACTGCAATCAATAAATCACAATTTGCTACCGAAAAATTAGCATACACAGTGCCATGCATACCTAACATACCTAAAGATAATCTATTATTTTCATTGAATGCTCCTTTTCCTGTTAAAGTTGTTGTCACAGGGATTTGATAGCGATAAGCAAACCGAGCTAATTGACGCCCTGCTTGTGAGCTTACAACTCCACCACCAATGTATAATAAGGGCCTTGAAGATTCTGACAGCCTTTGTAAGGCCATTCTTATTTTGTCAGTTTGTTCTTAAATTTATATCTCCAACCTAAGACTTTATGTACAGTTGTTGCATAGCATGGGATAAACCTTTTTATTTTTTCTAAACCTACATTTTTTGGTATATCAATTAAAACTGGCCCAGGTCTTCCATTTTGCGAGACATATATTGCTTCTGCAAGAATTTGAGACAAAAATCTAGATTCCAAAACAACATACGAATGTTTAACTAAGGACAAGGTTATGCCATAAATATCAATTTCTTGAAAAGCATCAGTCCCAAGAAATTGAGTTCCTACTTGGCCAGTCAAAACTATCATTGGTATTGAATCTAAGTAAGCAGTTGCAATACCAGTAACTAAATTCGTTGCACCTGGACCTGATGTAGCAAAACAAACACCAACTTGGCCACTAGACCTACTAAAACCATCTGCAGCATGCGTTGCAGCTTGTTCATGCCTTACAAGATAATGTTTAATAAATTTTTTGTCTTCCCAAAAAAATAATTCATCATAAATAGGTAATATGGCTCCTCCAGGATAACCAAAAACTGAATGAATTTCACTACGGACTAATGTATCAAAAAGAGCAAATGCTCCAGTATGAAGATATAAGCTTTTCTCTTCAATTTCTTGGATATCTTTAAAAAGATCCACTTTTTTTATATTTTTCTTTTCGGTAATAATTGAACTTTGGTTATAATAGGTTTTTTCAGAGATATTTTGCATCTCAAGTCCAGATGATTGCGACCTTTTGGTACGATCTAATTCTCCCCGTCGCGAACTACGTCGTTTAAAATAATCTTTTTTAGAATATTTCATTTGGGTATTGCGAAAAGGGCTTTTTGAAAAATAATATATTTGTTGTTCTACTTTTTCTATTGGTTCTATTTCTTTTGACTTTAATTCTGGTTGAGAATTTTCCCCATAGTAGGGCATTAAATTAAAAAATTGTTGGGTTGTCATAAATTAATTATTTTTTAAATATAATAATAAAGTAAGTGTAATAAATTAATTTAATCTATACTTAGCATTCCTTTTAAAATGCAAAATAAAGTAATTAAAATACTTATTAAAAAAAAAAAAATTATTTTTTTATCATTAAACTTTTTGAACTGTTCAATAATAGGTGTTAATAATATTAAA